>JAABKJ010075445.1:83544519-83557668 GCA_011634705.1 Andricus grossulariae | reverse complement strand
ATTTTCGACAAAAAAGGATTTATTTAACAAAATAGTTGAATTCTTTACCAAATAGCTGAATTTTCAAGGCAAAAATACGAATTTTCTACAAAAAAAGTTACATTTTTGATAAAAAAATGTGCATTTTTAAGAATAAAATTGATTTACGACCAGATAGTTAAATTTAAAAATAAAATTATGAATCTTCAACCAAATTTTTTTTTTCTAATCTAAGAGGATGAATTTTAAACAAATGATTTGAATTTTCGATAAAAAAGGATTACTTCAACAAAATAGTTCAATTTTCAATAAAATAATTGAATTCTTTACCAAACAGTTGAATTCTAACCAAAAAGATTCATTTTCAACGAAAATAGACGAATTTTTTATTAAAATACATGAATTTTTAACCAAATGGTTGATTTTTCAAATAAAAAAGATAATTTTTCAATCAAAAATGGAATACTTAAATCTTTATTTAATTAATTTTCAACAGCAAAAAAACTAATTTTCACCAAAATAGTTGAATTATCAACAAAAACAAAATTAATTTTCAAACAAGAAGAATAATTTCCTACCAAGAAGATGAATTTTCAACTAAAAAAAATACGAATAGTTAAATTTTCAATTTAAAAAAACTATTTTTCACAAAAATATATTAATTGTCCACAGAAACAAAATAAATTTTCAAACAAGAAGAATAATTTTCCTCATAAAAGATGAATTTTCAACTTGAAAAAAAATTTATCTGTAAATTTTACTATTGATTTTCCAGTTTAAGAAATTAATTTTCAGTAAAAAAAAAACAAAATAGTTTAATTTTAAACCATAGAAATGAAATTTTAACCAAAATAGATGAATTTTCAAGCAAGAAAAATAATTTTTAACCGAAAAAGATTTTTTTCCAGCAAAAGAAAAACAAATTTTCAAAAAATTGTTGAATTTTTAACCAAAGAAATCATTTTTTAACCAAATAGATGAATTTTTAACCAAAAAAATTCATTTTCAACGAAAATAGACGAATTTTTATTAAAATACACGAATTTTTAACCGAATGGTTGATTTTTCAAATAAAAAGGATAATTTGTCAATTAAAAATGGAATACTTAAATCTTTATAAAATTAATTTTCAACAGAAAAAAAAACTAATTTTCACAAAAATAGTTGAATTATCAACAACAGCAAAATTAATTTTTTAACAAAAAGAATAATTTCCTACCAAAAAGATGAATTTTCAACTAAAAAAATAAGAATAGTTAAATTTTCATTAAATTAATTTTCAATAAAAAAAACTAGTCTTCACAAAAATAGATGAATTGTCCACGGAAACAAAATTAATTTTCAAACAAGAAGAATAATTTTCCTCGTAAAAGATGAATTTCCAACGTAAAATAAAAATTTAACTGTAAATTTTACTATTAAGTTTCCAGTTTAAGAAATTAATTTTCAGTAAAAAAACAAACAAAATAGTTTAATTTTAAACCATAGAAATGAAATTTTAACCAAAATAGATCAATTTTCAAACAAGACGAATAATTTGTAACTGAAAAAGATTTTTTTACAGCAAAAGAAAAACAAATTTTCAGAAAATTGTTAAATCTTCAACCAAAGAAATAATTTCTCAACCATAAAGATGAATTTTTAACCAAAACGATTTATTTTCAACGAAAATAGACGAATTGTTATTAAAATACACGAATTTTTAATCAAATGGTTGATTTTTCAAACAAAAGAGATAATTTTTCAATAAAAAATAGAATACTTAAATCTTTATAAAATTAATTTTCAACAGAAACAAAAGAATTTTCATTAAAATAGTTGAATTATCAACAAAAACAACATTTATTTTCAAACAAGAAGAATAATTTCCTGCCTCAGAAAGATGAATTTTCAACTAAAAAAGAAAAAGAAATACGAATAGTTAAATTTTCATTCAATTAATTTCCATAAAAAAACTATTTTTCACAAAAATAGATGAATTGTCTGCAGAAACAAAATTAATTTTCAAACAAGAAGAATAATTTTCTACGAAAAAGATTAATTTTCAACTAAAAAAAAAATATATATATTTTTTAACTCTAAATTTCACCCTATTAGTTTTCAGTTTAAAAAATTAATTTTTAGTAAAAAAAATACTTTAATTTTAAACTATAGAAATGAACTTTTATCCAAAATAGATGAATTTTCAAACAAGAAAAATAATTTTTAACTGAAAAAGATTTTCTTTCAGCAAAAGAAAAACAAATTTTCGAAAAATTGTTAAATTTTTAACCAAATGGTTGATTTTTCAAATAAAAATGATAATTTTTCAATAAAAAATGGAATACTTAAATCTTTATAAAATTAATTTTCAACAGAAAGAAAAGAATTTTCACCAAAATAGTTGAATTATCAACAAAAACAAAGTTTATTTGCGAACAAGAAGAATAATTTCCTACCTTAAAAAGGTCAATTTTCATCTAAAAAAAAAATACGAATAGTTTTTTCATTTAATTAATTTCCAACAAAAAACTATTTTTCACAAAAATATATGAATTGTCCACAGAAACAAAATAAATTTTCAAACAAGAAGAATAATTTTCTACAAAAAAGATGAATTTTCAATTAAAAAAAAAATAAATACATTTTTTAACTGTAAATTTTTCTATTAGTTTCCAGTTTAAGAAATTAATTTTCAGTAAAAAGAAATAGTTTAATTTTAAACTATAGAAAATAACTTTTGACGAATTTTCGAACAAGAAAAATAATTTTAAACTGGAAAAAATTTTTTTCATACAAAAGAAAAACAAATTTTCAAAAAATTGTTACATTTTCAACCAAACAAATCATTTGTTAACCAAATAGATGAATTTCTAACCAAAGAGATTCATTTTCAACGAAAATAGACGAATTTTTTTTAAATACACGAATTTTTAACCAAACGGTTGATTTTTCAAATAAAAGAGATCATTTTTCAACCATTACCTTTTTCATTGAAATATAATTTTTTTTTAAAATTAAAAATTCATGTATTTTGGTTGTGGATTTAACTATTTTATTGAAAATTGGTATTTTTTTTATTGAATTCAACTGTTTTCATTAAAAATAAAAATCTTTCTTGGTTGAAATATCAACTATTACATTTTTCGTCGAGAATTTATCTTTTTTGGTTGAAAATTTAGCTGTTTTATTGAAAATTGATCTGTTTTGGTTGAGGATTCAACTATTCTGTTGAAAATTTGACTTTTTCTGTTAAATTAGACTGTTTTTGGTGTGCAATTAAAATCTTTCTTCATTGAAATATCAACAATTACCTTTTTCATTGAAATATTATTTTTTTAAGTAAAAAATTCTCATGTATTTTGGTTAAAGATTCTACTATTTTATTGAAAATTGGTCTTTTTTGTTTAATTTAACTGTTTTTTGTTTAAAATTAAAATCTTTCTTCGTTCAAATATCAACCATTACCTTTTTCATTGAAATATGATTTTTTAAGCTAAAAATTCATATGCTTTGGTTGAGGATTCGACTATTTTATTGAAATGTAGTATTTTTTTGTTGAATTGAACTGTTTTTATTTAAAATTAAAATCTTTCTTTGTTGAAATGTCAACTATTAGATTTTTCGTTGAAAGTTCAACTGTTTTGTTGAAAATTAATCTGTTTTGGTTGAGAATTCAACTATTTTGTTGAAAATTGCTCCCTTTTTTATTAAATTTGACTGTTTTTGGTTTAAAATAATAATCTTTCTTATTTGGAATATCAACCATTACCATTTTCAATGAAATATGATTTTTTTAAGTTAAAGATTCATGTATTTTGGTTGAGGATTCAACTGTTTTATTGAAAATAGGTCTTTTTTTTAATTCAACTTTTATTGGTTTAAAATTAAAATCTTTCTTGATTGAAATATCAACTATTACATTTTTCGTTGAGAATTGATCTTTTTTGATTGAAAATTCAGGTACTTAGTTGAAAGCGGTACTCTTGTGTTAAAAGTTAATATTTTTCTTTGATAATTCATCACTTTATTTAAAAAACTTTTTTTTTACTGTCGAAAATTCTACTATTCTATTGAAAATTATTACTTTTTGTTTGAACATTAATTTTCATTACTCAAAATTTAACTATTCCATGTTTTTTTTTATTGAAAATGTATCTACTTCAGATGAAAATTCAACTATTTGGTTGAAAAATCGTCTTTTGTGATAGAATATTAATCTTTTTGGTGACTAATTTTTTTTTTGTAGATCGTTTTTTTTGGTTGAAAATTCATAATTTTAGTTAAAAATTCGCTTTTTTAACTAAAAATGTAACTATTCCATTTTTCGTGGAAAATTTATCGTTTTTTATAGAAATTTAATCTTCCTGGTTTAAAATTTATCTGTTTGGTTGAAAAGAAATCTGTTTTGATTGATGATTTCTCTAACTGAAAATCGACCTATTCTATTTCTGGTTGAAAATTGATTTTATTCAATTGAAAATTTATGTATTTTGTTAAAAATTTGTCTTTTTTATAGGAAATTTGTCTCATTTGTAGAAAATTAATCTTTTAGGTTGAAAATTCGTTTTTTTGTTTGTTGAAGATTCATTATTTTCGTTAAAAATTCACTTATTTAACTGAAAACGTAACTGTTCCAATTTTTTGGAAAATTGATATTTTTTCATAGAAATCTAATTTTCTCTGTTGAAAAATTTATCTGCTTTGTTTAAAATTAATCTGTTTTGCTTGAGGATTCAACTATTTTTTTGAAAATTCGTTTTTTGTTGTTAAATTCTACTGTTTTTGATTAAAAATTAAAATTTTTCTTGCTTGTAAATTCATCTGCTTGGTTGACAATTTCAATATTTCGTTGAAAATTTATTTTATTCAAAATTTAACTGTTAAGTTGAAAATTTATTTTATTCAAAATTTAACTGTCAAGTTGAAAATTTATTTTTCTGTCTGAAAATTTAACTTCTATTTTTGGTTCAAGATTGATCTTTTTTAGTAGAAAATTCATGTATTTCCTTGAAAATTTGGCTATTTTTTTGGTATATAATTCAACTATTTTATTAAAATTCTTATCTTTGTTGGTTAATGATTCAACTATTTTGTTGAAAATTAGTCTTTTTTTGTTGAATTTGACTATTTTTGGTTTAAAATTAAAATATTTTTTAGTTGAAATATCAATCATTACATTTTTCGTTGAAAATTGATTTTGTCAGTTAATAATTCATGTATTTTGTTAAAAATTCATTCTTTTTGGTTGAAAATTAAAATCCTTCTTCGTTGCAATTTAAGCCATTATGTTTTTCGTTGAAATATTATTTTTTTAGTTGAAAAAGCATGTATTTTCTTGAAATTTCATTCTTTTTGGTTGAAAATTCAACTGTTTTTTTGAAAATTCATCTGTTTTGGTTAAGGAATCAACTATTTTGTTGAAAATTGGTATTTTTTTGTTAAATTTGACTGTTTTTGGTCTAAAATTAAAATCTTTCTTGGTTGAAATGTCAACCATTACATTTTTTGTTGAAATTTTATTTTGTTTTAGTTAAAAATTCACGTATTTTGTTGAAAATTCATTCTTTTTGGTCAGAAATTCAACTATTGTAAATATTCGTGTATTTTGTTGAAAATTAATTTCTTTAATTGAAAATTGAACTATTTCGTTGAAAATTCGTTTTTTCGTTGTTAAAAATTAATTTCATTAACAAAAAATATAAATATTCCATTTTTGGTTGAAAATTGATCTTTTTTAGTTCAAAATTAATCTTTCTTGTTGAATTTTGTTCAAAATTAATTTTTTTGTTTTAGGATTCATCTCTTTGGTTTAAAAGTCAACTGTTTTTTTTCATTAAATTTTTTTGAAAATTCGCGTTTTTTGATGAGGAACTATTTTTTTGAAAATTCGATTATTTCATTATTTGGTTGAATTGAGCTGTTTTTTATTTCAAATTAAAATCTATTTTGGTTGAAATATTAAATATTACATTTTTTGTTGAGAATTCATCTCTTTTGGTTATAAATTCTACTATTTGGTTGAAAATTTAATTATTCTGTTGAAAATGTAACTATTTAGTTCAAAATTCATTTCTTTGGTCAACAATTCAAATACTTGGTTGAAATTTAAACTGCTTTGTTCTAAAATAATTTTTTTCTTTTAAAATTTCATCTCTTTCGTTGAAAAGTCAGCTGTTTTGTTGAAAATTCGTGTTTTTTTATGAGGAACTACTTTGTTGAAAATTCGGTTATTTTGATTGAATCCAACTGTTTTTTATTTAAAATTAAAATCTGCTTTGGTTGAAATATTAACTTGGACACTTTTTGATGAGAATTCATCTCTTTTGGTTGAAAATTAATCTTCATACTTTGTGAAAAATTCAACAATTTTGGTAAAGTCATTTTTTTGGTTGAAGATTCTTCATTTCAGTTGAAAATTCATCTCTTTGGATGCAAATTTTAATATTTTGCTAAAAATTTGTTTGATTTTTGGTTGAGAATTTATTTTTTAACTGAAAACTTAACTATCCCTTCTTTGGTTTAAAATGTATCTTTTTTAGTTTAAAATTCAACTATTTGATAAAAATTTATCCTTTTTGGTTAAAACTTCAACTCTTTAGTTGAATGTTAAACTCTTTCCTTGAAAGTGAATTTTTTTCAGATTTAATAATTTAGTTGAAAATTCATCTCTGTGATTAAAATAATGCAAATACTTTGCCAAACATTTTTTTTTCATTTAGAATTAATTATCTTCACTGAAAATGTAACTATTCTATTTTTAGTTGAAAATTATTATTTTTTAAATTGAAAATTGATTTTTCGTGGTTGAAAATTCATGTATTTTGTTGAAAATTCGTCTTTGTTTCAATAGGAATTAATTTTTTGTTTGAAAAATCAACTACTTAGTTTGAAGTTGAACTTCTTTGTAAAAAAATTAATGTTCATTTGTTGCAGATTCACAATTTTACTTTAAAATTCCACTATTTGGTCGCAAATTAATTTTTTTATTGAAAATGCATAATTTTGGTTGAAAATTCAGCTGTTTTGTAGAAAAAATTGCGTTTGCTTGAAAATTTAACAATTTGGTAGAAAATTAAACTATTTGGTTAAAAATTAAACTACTTTGTTGCAAATTCAGCTATTTATTTGAAAATTCAAATATTTCGTTGAAAAATTATTGTTCTTTTTTCTGCTATAAATTAATTTTTTAATCTGTAAATGTATTTATTCAATTTCTAGTTCAAAATTTATTATTGATAAGTTGAAAATTCAACTATTTTTGAGAAAATTAAACTATTTGGTTGTTAATTAATTTTTTTGTTAAGAATTAATATTTTGGATTGAAAATTAAACTATTTGGTTAAAAATTATGGTATTTATTTGAAAATTTAATTATTCTGTTCGAAATTAGTTTCTTTTTTGTAAAAATCAATTTTTTTATCTGAAAATGTGTATATTTTATTTTTAGTTGACAATTTATTATTCACAAGTTGAAAATTCATCGGAAAATTCAACTGTTTCGTTGAAAACTCATTTTTCTTCATTAAAAATGGACTTTATTGTTGAAAACTCTCCTTTCCCGTTTTTAAAGTCAACTAATTTCTGAAACATTCGCCTTTTGAGTTTGAAAACTTAACTATTTTGTTAAAAATTCCTCTATTTGGCTAGAAAATTAATCTTGGTTGTTGAAAATTCATTATTTTTTTGAGGATTCAACTATTTTGTTCAAAATTCGTATTTTTCAGTTGAATTCAACTGGTTGATAATTTGTATTTTTTTTTGTTTGTTTAAAAGTAGTTTTTCAAACTGAAAATTTGACTGTTTCATTTTTGTTAAAAAAACTGATCTTTTTTAGTTGAAAACTTTACTATTTGGTTGAAAATTTATGTATTATGTTGAAATCGCGTCGTTTGGTAACAAATTAATCTTCTTCGTTGAAACTTCATTGGTAGGTTAAAAATTTAGCGAATTTTTTGAAAGTTTATTTAATTTGTTTAAAATTAAGCTATTTGGTTACAGTCTTTTATTGATAATATATATATTTTTCAAATAACAAAATTAAAATTCAACTACTTAGTTAAAAGTGGAACTACTTTGTTAAAAAATCCTTTTTTTTTGGTTGATGATTCATAATTTTAATTAAAAAACCTTTTCTTTCGTTTAAAATTTAACCATCTGCTTGAAAATTCTATTTATTATTATTTTATTTATTTATTATTATTGATACGAGTTTTAAACAAAATACATGAATTCTCAACCAAATAGTTGAATTTTCAACCAAACAGTTCAATTTTCAACTAAAATTATGAATCTTCAACCAAAAAAATTAATTTATATCCAAACAGATGAATTTCTACCAAAAAAGATGAATTTTCTGCAAAGAAAGACGATTTTTTAACAAAATACATGAATTTTCAACCAAATAGTTGAATTTTCAACTAAAAGGGTACAATTTAAAAAAAAATAGTTGAATTTTTAACTAAAAAGAATTAATTTTCAACCAAACAGTTCAATTTTCAAATAAAATGATGAATATTCAACCAAAAAAGGATTCATCTTTAACAAAATAGATAAATTTTTACACAAAAAGATGATTTTTCAACAAAGAAGATTAATTATCTACCAAAAAAAACCATTTTTGAACAAAATACATGAATTCTCAACCAAATAGTTAAATTTTCAACTAAAAACGATTAATTTTGAACCAAACAATTCAATTTTCAACTAAAATTATGAACCTTCGACCAAAAAAATTAATTTTTATCCAAACAGATAAATTTCTACCAAAAAAGATGAATTTTCTACAAAGAAAGACGATTTTTAAACAAAATACATGAATTCGCAACCAAATAGTCGAATTTTCAACTAAAAAGGATTAATTTTGAACCAAACAGTTCAATTTTCAACTAAAATGATGAATCTTTAACAAAAGAAATTAATTCTTATCCAAATAGATGAATTTCTACCCAAAAATATGAATTATCCACCAAGAAGATTGATTTTCTACAAAGAAAAATTATTTTTTTAACAAAATAAATGAATTCTCAACCAAATATTACAATTTTCAATTGAAAAAGATCAATTTTTAACTAAATAGTTTAATTTTCAACTAAAATGGATCAATTTTCAACCAAAGAGTTCAATTTTCAACTAAAATCATGAATCTGCAACCAAAAAAATTAATTTTTATCCAAATAGTTAAATTTCTACCCAAAAATATGAATTTTCCAACGAGAAGATTGATTTTCTACAAAGAAAAATTATTTTTTTAACAAAATAAATAAATTCTCAACCAAATAGTTGAATTTTCAACTAGAAAGGTACCATTTTCAATCAAACAGTCCAATTTTCAATTAAAATGATGAAGCTTCAACCAAAAAAAAAAAATAATTTGTAGCCAAATAGATAAATTTTTGCTTAAAATATAATTTTTCAACCAAGAAGATTAATTATCTAGCAAAGAAGACGATTTTTCAACAAAATACATGATTTCTCAATTAAATAGTTGAATTTTCAACTAAAAAGAATCCGTTTCCACCTAAATAATTGAATTTTCAACTAAAAAGGATTAATTTTCAAGCAAACAGTCCAATTTTCAATTAAAATCATGAATCTTCAACAAAAACAAAATCATTTTTAAACAAATAGATAAATTTTTACCCAAAAAGATGAATTTTTAACCAAGAAGAATAATTATCTACCAAAAAATACCATTTTTGAACAAAATACATGAATTCCCAACCAAATAGTTAAATTTTCAACTAAAAACGATTAATTTTCAACCAAACAATTCAATTTTCAACTAAAATTATGAACCTTCGACCAAAAAAATTAATTTTTATCCAAACAGATGAATTTCTACCAAAAAAGCTGAATTTTCAACAAAAAAAGACGATTTTCAAACAAAATACATGAATTCCCAACCAAATAGTCGAATTTTCAACTAAAATGATGAATCTTCAACCAAAAAAATTAATTTTAAACCAAGTATATGAATTTCTACCAAAAAAGATGAATTTTCCACCAAGAAGTTTGATTTTCTACAAAGAAAAATTATTTTTTTAACAAAATACATCAATTCGCAACCAAATAGTAGAATTTTCACCTAAAAAGGTTCAATTTTGAACTAAAGTGATGAATCTTCAACCAAAAAAATTAATTTTTAGCCAAATAGATCAATTTTTACCCCAAAAGGTGAATTTTCAACCAAAAAGATTAATTTTGTACCTAAGAAAAGGAATTTTCATAAAAATACACGAATTTTTGAATAAAACAAATTAATTTTCAATCAGAAATGAAATTGTTAAATTTTCAGTTAACAAAAATTAATTTTCAATCGGGGCAAAAGAAAACAATTTCAACAATCTTTAACCGAAACAATTAATTTTTATCCAAAAATGGAATATTTAAATTTTTAGTTGAAAAATTTTAATTTTCAATCAAAAAGAAATAAATTTTCAACATAATTGTTCATTTTTTAACAAACCAATTCAATTTCTAACCAACATGATAAATTTTCAATTAAGAAAATTATTTTTTAGCAGAAAAGTTGAATTTTCAACAGAATCATGAATTTTTAAGTAAATAGTTAAATTTTTAACCAAAAAGATTAATTTTTCACTAAAAAGATTGATTTTCTACAAAGAAAGACGATTTTTCAACAAAATACATGGATTATCAACCAAATAGTTGAATTTTGAACTAAAAAGGATCAATTTTCAACCAAAAATAGAATAGTTAAATTTCCGGTTAAAAAAATTAATTTTGAATCAAACAGTTCAGTTTTTAACTAAAATGATGAAATAAAAATAAAATAAAAATGAAATAGTCAAATCAAACTGCGTCATCATTATGCGCTATATGCGCAAAAGTGCGTGCTTCCCACTTGAAGTGTTAAATTTTCAATTAAAAAACATCAATTTCCACCAAAATAGTTAAACTTGCAACCAAAGAGATGAATTTCAACAAAAATATGAATCTTCAACAAAAATGTGATTGCCAACAAAGTCGTTCAACGCAGATTTAACAAAAAATAGTTGAATGGTCGAAATTGACTTTTCCATGTCAAAATATTAGTTTTAAGCCAAAATTAAAGTTTCTACAAAAAATAGTTAAATTTTTGACGAAACAATTGAATCCTATGCCTGAGAAGATGAATCCTTAACGAGAAAGTTTAATAGTTGATATTTTAGCAACAACAAAAATGAAATTTCGTCCAAAAAGATGAATATTAAAACCAACAAGACATCTCAACAAATAAAGATTTTTCAGTCATGAAAGAAAGAAAAGTTTATCAAAATGGTCAGATCTTTAAGCCAAAAGACTTATTTTCTATCCAAAAATTGAATTTTCAACCAGAAAATATGAATTTTCAGAAAAAAATTATTTCAATTTAATTTAATGAAACTGCGTCATCATGATGCGCTATATGCGCAAAAGTGCGTGCTTCCCACTTGAAGAGTTGAATTTACAATTAAAAAAGATCAATTTTTACCAAAATAGTTAAACTTGCAACCAAAGAGATGAATTTCAACTAAAAATATGAATCTTTAACAAAAAAGTGATCCTTAACAAAGTCGTTTAACGCAAATCTTAAACAAAATAGTTGAATAATTAAAATTGACTTTTCCATATCAAAATATGAGTTCTTAACAGAAATTAAAGTTTCTACAAAAAATAGTTGAATTTTCAACTTAAAAATAGTGATTTTCAACCAAAGAGAATGACTTTTTGAAAAAATTGTTAAACTTTCAACCATTTATCTCCAAGAAAAGTAAAATTTTCGCTGAAATATATGGAGTTTTAAATTAAAAAGACAAATTCAACAAATGTAGTTGAATTTTTACCCAAAAAATGATGACTTACAAAATTGTAGAATCTTAATCAATAAGTTGCGTTTTTATCAAAGCAAGATGAAATTTTCACTAAAACGAATACAGTTTTAAATGACAGAGACAAATTTTCAAAAAAATAATAAAATTTTTTACAAAATAATTTAACTCTCCACCTGAGCAGATTAATTCTTAACAAAAAAGTGTAATATTTAATATTTCAAAAACAAAAAAAATGAAATTTCGTTTCAAAAGATGAATTTCAAAACCAAGAAGGCATTTTAACAAATGAAGATTTTTCAGTCATGAAAGAGAGAAAAGTTTATTAAAATGGTCAGATCTTCAAGCCGAAAGATTTAATTTTCTGTCGGAAAATTAAATTTTCAACCAGAAAATATGAATCTTCAGAAAAATGTTAAATTAACTTAATTTAATGAAACTGCGTCATCATTATGCGCTGTATGCGCAAAAGTGCGTGCTTCCCACTTAAGTGTTACATTTTCAATTAAAAAAGATCATTTTTCAACAAAATAATTAAACTTTCAACCAAAGAGATGAACTTCAAATAAAAATATGAATCTTCAACAAAAAAGTAATCCTTAACAAAGTCGTTTAACGCAAATTTTCAAACAAAATAGTTGAATAGTTGAAATTGACTTTTCCATATCCAAATATGAGTTTTAAGCAGAAATTAAAGTTTCTACAAAAAATAGTTGAATTTTTCGACAAAATAATTGAACTCTCCGCCTGAACAGATGAATTCTTAACAAAAAAGTGTAATAGTTAATATTTCAACAACAACAAAAATGAAATTTCGTTTAAAAAGGTGAATTTTGAAACCAAGAAGGCATTTTAACAAATAAAGATTTTTCAGTCATGAAAGAGAGAAAAGTTTATCAAAATTGTCAGACCCTCAAGCGAAATGTCGAATTTTCTGTCAAAAAATTGAATTTTTAACCAGAAAATATAAATGTTCAAAAAAAAGTTAATTTAATTTAATGAAACTGCGTCATTGTTATGCGCTATATGCGCAAAAGTGCGTGCTTCCCACTTGAAGTGTTGAATTTTCAATTAAAAAAGATTAATTTTTAACAAAATAGTTCAACTTTCAACCAAAGAGATAAATTTCAACTAAAAATATGAATCTTCAACAAAAAAGTGATCCTTAACAAAGTCGTTGAACGCCGATTTTTAAACAAAATAGTTGAATAGTTGAAATTGAATTTTCCATACCCAAATATGAGTTTTAAGCAGAAATTAAAGTTTCTGCAAAAAATAGTTGAATTTTTGACAAAATAATTGAATTCTCCGCATGAAAAGATGAATTCTTAACGAGAAAGTTTAATAGTTGATATTCCAACCACAACAAAAATGAAAT
>JAABKJ010075445.1:83319747-83544509 GCA_011634705.1 Andricus grossulariae | reverse complement strand
AAGAAGACATCTCAACAAATAAGGATTTTTCAGTCATGAAAGAAAGAAAAGTTTATCAATATGGTCAGATCTTCAAGCCAAAAGACAAATTTTCTATCATAAAATTGAATTTTTAACCACAAAATATGAATCTTCAGAAAAAAGTTAAATTAACTCAATATAATGAAACTGCGTCATGAATATGCGCTATATGCGCAAAAGTGCGTGCTTTCCACTTGAAGTGTTACATTAAAGATACTCTGAAATCTTTAAAATCCTATGGAATCTCTTCAAATTATTGAAATCTGTTAAAAATTCTTCGGAATCTTAAAATACTGGAAAATATTTCAAATCGTTTGAAACTTTTTACAGATCTTTAAAATTCCTTGGAATTTTTAAAAGTACCCTAAAATCTTTCAAATCCTTTCAAATGATTGAAATCTATTCAAAATTCCTTGAAATCTTTTAAAATACCCAAAAATATTTTAAATCCTTTGAAATCCGTTTGAAACTTTTTAAAGCTCTCGAAAATTCCTTCGAACTTTTAAAGATACTCTGAAATCTTTAAAATCCTATGGAATCTCTTCAAATTATTGAAATCTGTTAAAAATTCTTCGGAATCCTAAAATACTGCAAAATATTTCAAATCGTTTGAAACTTTTTACAGATCTTGAAAATTCCTGGGAATTTTTAAAAGGACATACCCTCAAATCATTAAAATCCTTCAGTATCCCTTCAAACGATAGAAATATATTCAAAATTCCTTGGAATCTTTTTAAATGCCCTAAAATATGTTAAATCCTTTGAAATTACTCCAAAATTTTAAAAATCCTTTGAAACTTTCGACAGCTCTTGAAAATTCCTTGTAATTTTTAAAAGTCGCACCCTCAAATCTTGAAAATTATTTGGTATCCCTTTAAATTATTTTAATCTATTCAAAATTTCTTCTAAACGTTTAAAATGCCTTAAGATATTTTAAATACTTTGAAACTTGTCAAATCCATTGAAACTTTTTACAGGTCTTGAAAATTCCTTGGAATTTTTAAAAGTACCATCAAATCTTTAAAATCCTCTAGTATCTCTTCAAATGATTGAAATCTATTTAAAATTCCTTGAAATCTTTGAAAATACCCTAAAATATTTTATATCCTTTCAAATCTTTTGAAATTCCTTTAGAACTTTTTAAAGCTCACGAAAATTCCTTCGAACTTTTAAAAATACTCCGTGATCTTTAAAATCCTTTGGAATCTCTTCAAATTATTGAAATCTTAAAAATTCTTTGGAATGTTAAAATACTGGAAAATATTTCAAATCGTTTGAAACTTTCGACAGCTCTTGAAAATTCCTTGAAATCTTCTAAAATGGCCTAAAATGTTTCAAACACTCTGAAATCCCTTCAAATTATTGAAATCAGTTTAAAATTATATTACTTGGAAATCTTTTGAAATTCCCTAAAATTTTCCAAATCCTTTGAAATTTGTTGAAGAACCTTGAAACTGTTTAAAAATCTTTAAAATCGATGGGAAATTCCTTAAAATCTTAAAATATCATAAAATCTATAAAATTACGTGAAATCTGATATTTCCTGAAATCCTGGAAAATGTATTAAACTAGATTGTGAGCTTTTAAAGTATCCTGAAACCTTATAGATCCTATAACATCGTTCTATATCCAAAATTCTAATAATTTTTCAAAACTCTATGAATGTTTTTTAAATCCCTTAAAATTTTTTTAAATCTTTAGACATTCCTTGGAGTTTTTCAAATACCCTAAAATCTTTAAAATCCTTTGAAATGATTGAAATCTATTAAAAACTCCTTGGAATCTTTTAAAATACCCTAAAATATTTTAAATGCTTTGCAACTTGTAAAATCCGTTTAAACTTTTTAAAGCTCTTGAAATATCCTTGGAACTTTTAAAAATATTCTAAAATCTTAAAAATCCTTTGGAGTCTCTTTAAATTATTGAAATCTGTTAAAAATTCTTAGGAATCTTAAAATACTGGAAAATATTTCAAATCGTTTGAAACTTTTTACAGATCTTGTAAATTCCTTGGAATTTTTAAAAGTACATACGCTCAACTCTTTAAAATCCTTCAGTATCCCTTCAAACGATAGAAACATATTCAAAATTCTATACAAATTCTTCTAGATCTTCCGAAATTATAGTAAACTTTTTAAACCCCGATGAATAATTTTTTTAATTGTTTAAAATCTTTGGAAATACCTTGAAATATTTGAAAATCTTTAAAATCCTACAAAATCCTGTAATTCTTGTGTATAAATACTTTCAAATTTTTTGAAATACCTTGTGAGCTTTAAAAATCCTGTAAAATCATTTAAATCTTCAGAAATCTTATAAAATCACTTGGAATCTTTACAAACATCCTGAAACCTTATAGATCCTATAAAAATCGTTCCATATCTTCCGAAATTCTAGTAAATTCTCTAAAACCCATTGAAAATTTTTTTAAATCTCTTAAAATTCTGCAACTTCTTAGCAATTCCTTCGAAATTATTTAATCTTTTGAAAATGTCTTGGAATTTTTTTAAATACCATACAATATTTAAAACCCTTTGAAATACCATGAAACTTTGTAAAGCCTTTCAAAATTCCTTGAAGTTTTTTAAATACCCTAAAAGCTTTAAAATCCTTTCAAATGATTGAAATCGATTCAGAATTCCTTGGAATCTTTTAAAATACCTAAAATATTGTAAATACTTTGAAATCTTGTGAAATCCCTTTGAAACTTTTTAAAGCTCTCGAAAATTCCTTCCAACTTTTAAAAATACTCTAAAATCTTATAAATCCGTTGGAGTCTCTTGAAATTATTGAAATCTGTTAAAAATTCTTAGGAATCTTATTTTCTACCAAAATGTTAATTTTCTACCAAAAAGTTAATTTTCTACCAAAAAGTTAATTTTTTCATCAAAAAGTTAATTTTCTACCAAAAAGTTAATTTTTCTACCAAAAAGTTAATTTTCTACCAAAAAGTTAATTTTCTACAAAAAAGTTAATTTTCTACCAAAAAGTTAAATTTGGATGAAAATAGAGTAATTTTTTACCAAATAGTTAAATTGAAAACAAAAAAAAAGTATTTAATTTAAAAAAAATGTTTAACTGAATGGTATTATTTTCTACCAAATTGTTGAATCTTCAAACAAACCAGATATATTTAGAACCAAAAAGTTGCATTTTTAACCGAAAAGGTTGAATCTGCAAAACAAAAATATGATTTTTCAAACAAAAAGTTAATTTTCTACCAGAAAGTTAATTTTCTACCAAAAAGTTAATTTTCTACCAAAAAGTTAATTGACTACCAAAAATTTAAGTTTCTACCAAAACCTTAAATTTTGATAAAAATAGAGTAATTTTTGACCAAATAGTTCAATTTAAAACAAAAATTAGTATTTATTTTAAAAAATAATTTTTAACTAAATGTTTTTATTTTCTATCAAATTGTTGAATCCTCAACCAAATCAGATAAATTTAGAACCAAAAAGTTGCATTTTTAAACAAAAAGTTAATTTTCTACCAAAAAGTTCAATTTTCAGGAAAAATAGGTTAATTTTCTACTAAAACGTTAAATTTTGGTAAAAATAAGAGTAATTTTTGACCAAATAGTTCTATTTAAAACAAAAATAAGTTCTAAAACAAACTAGTTTTTCTGTTTGTTTAAAATGTACTTTTCTAACTGCAAATTGACCTATTCTATATTTGTTTATAAATTTCTCTTTTTTAGTTGAAAATTTCTATATTTTATTGAATCTCTATCTTTTTTTGATAGAAAATTCATCTTTTGGGTTCAAAATTGAATTATTTTGTTGAGAATTCATTTTTTGGTTGAAAATTGATTGTTTCGAATGAAAATTTAATTCTTTTATTTTTGGATAAAGAATCATTTTTTTATGACAAAAAAAACTATTTTGTTGAAAATTCGTTTTTTTTTTGGGTTGAATATATATTTTTCTAACATTTTAAGTATTCTAATTTTGGTTGAAAATGATTCTTTTTCGGTAGAAAATTAAAAAAAAAAAGTATGCCTCTCGTGAAATAAAACACTGAGTTTACGTTAACTTCAAAAATAGTTTTTTTTTTCATTATTTAATTTTAAATTCCATAATTGAGGGATAAAATAAAAAATCTAAAGTTCATGTACTCGAATATGTATACAGTTTCACGAGTTTATTATAAATAATTGTTTTCAATTTGTTCTAAATATTTAAATGTGTCAAAATACTAAAATTCGTATGTGAAATTTAATGTGAAGCCAAATTTTCAGTTAAAAAAATTAATTTTCAACCAAAAAAAAAAACGAATTTTCAATAAAATGTTTAATTTTCAAAGGGATGAATTTTAAACTAAAATTATTAATCTTGAACTGGAGGAATTCAATTTTCAACCAAAAACATGAATCAAAAAGAAAAGAATTTTCAACTACAAAAGATCAATTTTCAACTAAATATTTGAATTTTTCTCTAAGAAAGACTAATTTTCAACCAAATATTAAATAGTGAAATTTTCAGTAATAAAAAATAAATTTCCACCAGAGAAAAACGAATTTTCAATAAAATAGTTAAATTTTTAATCAAAGTGATAAATTTTCAACTAAAGTGATGAATTTTTAACTGTAAGAGTTGAATTTTCAACTAAAAACGTGAATTTTCTACCAACAACGACGGATTTTTAACCAAATAGTTTAATTTTCAACTAGAAAAGCTCATTTTTCAACCAAATGGTTCAATTTTCCTCTAAGACAGATAAATTTTCAACCAAAAATGGAATAGTTTAATTTTTAATTAAAAAAAAAAAAATCATCAACGTAAAACGAATTTTCAATAAAATAGTTAAATTTTCAATCAAAGTGATAGATTTTGAACTGAAATAATGAATCTTTAACTCGTAGAGTCGAAATTTAAACCAAATAGTTGAATTTTAATTTATGTAAGAATATAGATTTTCAAAAAAATATGGAATAGTGAAATTTTCACTTGAAAAAAAAACCAATCTTCAGAAAAAAAAAAATTTTCAATAAAATAGTTAAATTTTCGAAGGGATAAATTTTGAGGTAAATTATAAATCTTTAACTGAAACAGCTACATTTTTAACCAAATTAATGGGTTTGTAACTGAAATGATGAATTTTTAACTGAAATAGTCGAATTTTCAACCAAAAACCTTAATTTCGTACAAAAAAAAAGACAAATTTAAAAAAATAGTTGAATTTTCAACTGAAAAAGATAAATTTAAAACGAAATAGTTCAATTGTCAACTAAAAATGATGAATTTTCAACCAAAAACGAAGAAATTTTCAATAAAATAGTTAAATTTTCAATCAGTGATGAATTTTCAAATTAAATGATGAATCATCAACTGAAAAAGTTGAATTTACATTTTCAGTTAAAAAAATTAATGTTTAACCATAAAGATGAATTTTGAACTAAAATGATGGAATATTCAAGTAGAATGGTAAAAATATAGAATATTTCAAAAGGTATCCGAAATTATGTTCAAGAATCTGAAAGATTGTTGAGGAATTTTTTTTTATTTCGCAGGATTTCAAATGGTTTCCTAAAATTTTGAAAAAGAAAGAAGATTTGTTGCACGATTACCCAGTTAAAAAAAATGAGTTAAAAAATAATTAAGAAAGGATTTCAAAAATTGAAAACGCAATGTACATTATGAGAATTAAAAAAAAGTAGGGTTTTAAGAATTTTGAAAGTTTTCAAGCCAGTTTAACCAAGTAATTTAAGATTCCTGCCAACATTTAAATGATTTTGTATTTTGATAAACTAATTTTAAGACAAAATTGAACAATATTTCAAAACATTTCAAAATATTTCTAAAATTGCCGAAAAAGAATCCAAAAGATGTTGAAGCAATTTTTTTTAATATAATGAAAAATTCGAATCAGTTTAAAAGATATTTAAAAATCTTTGAAAAAATTTCAAGAATAATTTAAAACTAGAAAGGATTTCAAGAAATGTAAAAACAAAATTTGGATTTGTGAAGATTAAAAAAAAAAAAACTTTTCAAGAGTTTTGAAAGGTTTCAAGGGAATAAAAAAGTGTTCTTTCAAAGATTTTTGGGAATACTGAAATGAATCTTATTTTGAAAATTTTATTTTAACATGAAATTTAAAAATATTTCCAAAATTGTCACAAAAGTTTCTGGAAGATTTCAAGGCAAGTTTTTCATTTTGCATAATTTTGAACAAAAATTTAGGAATATTTCTACTCATTTAAAAAGATATTGAGCATTAGGGTGGTCAAAAAAATTTTTTTTGTTGAATTTTTACGGGCACACCCCAAAAATTTATTCGAATCCACACAAAAATAAATCCATTTCTCTCAATCGAGTTGAAACGCAACATTTCTCTTCACACTTAGCCATATAATAGAAAATAAAATATAACTTTTCAAATAGCAACACCATAAGTCTGTTTTATAAGGTACCAAAAAACCCCCATAACTGAAAAAATGGGTTTTGCGAGTTTTTCGCGGTAATTATGACTTTTTTAACGGTTTTTTCAGTGAAAATCATTTCTGGCACATTAAAGACCATTTTATACTGATGATTAGATGTTCACATATATAGTTTAAACAATTTATTAATGTTTTTAGCAATTTTCTCATAGAATGGAGTGAAAGAAGCGGTTTTTTCACAAATTTTTCATTTGTTGTCCAATTTTCAATTTGAGGGAAGTGATAGTTTATCGATGTTAATAGGAGTAATTTTTTAAACAATTTTGTAATAATGTTAATAATATTCTCTTAGAAAAATGCTACAAAATTTCAGTTTAAAAAAAAATCACTTTTAGTCAGATTTTCAATTAATATAAGTAAGGTAATTAATTAGATTCGAAAATGGTAATTGTTTAAACAAATAATTAGAATTATGATTCATATTATATTTGAATGATGCTAGAAAGATACGGCTTTTTTTATTTCTGGCTTTTGTCCAATTTTCATTTGGAGTGAAGTAATAATGATTTCAAGTTAACAGAATAATTGTTTAAACAATTTATTATCATTGTTAATAATATTCTCTTTGCTTCATTGGTAGAATTTCAGAAAATTCATCCTTTTGGCATGAAAATCCCACATTTTGGATTAACTTTTTTTGCTTATGGTCTGAAAAATCCTTTTTGGTTGAAAATTCGTCTTTTTGGTTTAAAAATTCTTCTTTTCTCGTCGGAAGTTAATCTTTTCTGGCTTCAAATGAAACTATTTGGTTAAAAACTAATCTCTTTTAATCAAGGATTTTCAACTATTATGTAGTGACTTAGTTGAAAGTGAACCCACACAGTCAAAAATTAATTTTTTTGGTTGATGGTTCATCATTTTAATTTTATTTTTGGTTGAAAATTGAACTATTTTGTTCAATTTTTTTTTCTAGTTGAAAATTAGTTTTTGTGATTAAAAATTGTTTTGTTAAAAATTTCTTTTTTTTTTCTTGAAGATTAATTTTATTAACTGAAAATGCAACTATTGAATTTTTGGTTAAAAGTTTAATTCTTGTATTTGGTTGAAAATTCGTCTTTTTGGTAGAAATAATGTTTATGGTTGAAAATTCATCTTTTTGTTCGAAAATTCAACTATTGGGTTCGAAATTAATTTTTTTATTGAAGATTCATTATTCTCGTAGAGAATTTATTTCTTTTGTTCAAAATGTCACTATTTCGTTGACAATTCGTATTTTTTGGTAAAAAATAATCTTTATGATTGAAAATTAGCATTTTCGTGGAAAATTGAACTTTTGGTTCAAAATACATTTTTTTTTAATAAAGATTTATCATTATAGTTGAAAATTAATTTCTTTGGGAAAAAATTGAACTATTTTGTTGAAAATTGCTTTTTTTGTAGAAAATAATCTTTATTCAACTTATTCATGTTTAGAAAATTATCTTTTTGGTTGAACAATCATCTTTTTTAGTTAAAAATGCAATTTTTCGGTTGAAAATTAACTTTTTTGTTGAAAATTCAATCTTTTGTTAAAAATTAATTCTGTTTTGGTTGAAGATTCATCCTGTAACTTAAAAATTCATATTTTTTGGTTGAAAATCTTACTATTTTGTAAAGAATTTAATCAACCGATAATAATTCAATTGTTGATATTTAAACAACATTGAAAACTGAATTTTCAACTGTTGAAAATTGAAGAAAATCGAATTTTCAACTGTTGAAAATTGAAAAGAATTGAATTTTCAACAGTATAAAATTCAACTGTTGAAAATGAAATTATTAACTTTTGAAAATTTTGACAATTTTAAAATTTGTCGTCAATTTGATGAAAACATTATTCATTGTATTATAAGTAAATGCAAGGTACAGTCATTTCCCTATTTTCGAAAAAAAATTCCCCTTTACCCCTTGTTAATTTTAAATATACGATATTTGAAATAAAAAAATTTTAATTTTCATATTTACTATTTAATTAAACTTTAATTTTTTTCAAGTTTATGAAAATTTAATAATTTTTTTATGTATAAAAATAAGATTATTGAAAATATAAATTTTTAATTGTTTAAGATTGACGAAAATTCACAATTGAATTTTCAACAGATGGAAATTCAATTGTTAATATTTAAACAACATTGAAAACTTAATTTTCAACTGTTGAAATTTTGAGAAATTGAAAATTGAATTTTTAACTGTTGAAAACTGAAGAAAATTAAATGCTCAACTATTAACAATTTAAGAAAATTGATAATTGAATTTTCAGCAGATGGAAATTCAATTGTTGATATTTAAAAAACATTGAAATCTGAATTTTCAACTGTTGAAAATTTAAGAAAATTTAAGTTTCAACAGTAGAAATTTCAATTGTTGAAAATTGAAGAGAAATGAATTTTCAACAGTATAAAATTCAACAGTTGAAAATTAAAATATTAACAAATTAACAATTGAAAATTCAGTTTTCAATGTTGTTTAAATATCAACAATTAAATTTCCATCTGCTGAAAATTCAATTATCAATTTTCTTCAATTTTCAACAATCAAAAATTTTCTTTTCTTCAAGTTTTAACAGCTGAAAATTCAATTTTCAATTTTTCAAAAATTCAACAGTTGAAAATTCAATTTTTAATTTTGTTCCATTTTCAATAGCAATTAAATTTTCAACTGTTGAAACTTAAAGAATATAGAAAATGGAATTGTTAACCTCTGAAAATTTAAATTTTGTTCAATTTTCAAAAGTTAATAATTTAATTTTCAACAGTTGAATTTTATACTATTGAAAATTCAATTCTCTGTAAATATCAACAATTGAATTTTCATCTGCTGAAAATTCAATGTGTCAATTTTCGTCAATTTTAAACAGATAAAAATTTATATTTTTATTAGCCTTATTTTCATACATCAACAAATTGTTGAATTTTCATAAAATTTAAAATAATTAAAGTTTAATTGAATAATGAATATTAAAATTTGTTTATTTAAAATATCGTTTATTTAAAATTAAAATGGGAAAAAGGGGGAAATTTTTCGAAAATAGGGGAAAGACTGTACCTTGTATTTACTTATAATATAATAAAAAAAAGTTTTCATCAAATTGACGGCAAATTTCAAAAATTTGAAATTCAATTTTTGATTTGGTTTAATTTTCATTAGTAATTGAATTTTCAACTGTTGAAACTCAAAGAATATAGAAAATGGGATTTTCAACTGTTGAAAACTGAAATTTTCTTCAACTTTTAATAGTTAATAATTTAAATTTCAACCGTTTAATTTTATACTCTTTAAACTTCAATTCTCTTCAATTTTCAACAGTTGAAAATTCAGTTTTCAATATTGTTTGAATAACAACAATTAAATTTCCATCTGTTGAAAATTCAATTGTCAATTTTCGTCAATTTTAAACAGTTGAAAATGTATATTTTTAATAAACTTATTTTTATACATGAAAAAATTATTAAATTTTCATAAACTTCAAGTAAATAATAAATATTAAATTTTTGTATTTCAAATATCGTATATTTAAAATTAAAATGGGGAAAAATGGAAAGTTGTTCGAAAATAGGTGAAAGACTGTACCTTGAAACTTAAATTTTCTTCAATTTTCAGTTTTCAATGTTGTTTAAATATCAACAATTGAATTTCTATCTTTTGAAAATTATTATAGAAAATGGAATTTTCAACTGTTGGAAATTGGAGAAAATTAAATTATTAACTTTTGAGAATTGGAGAAAATTTAAATTTTCAACAGTTGAAAATTCAGTTCTCAATATTTTTTCAATATCAACAATTGAATTTTCATCTGCTGAAAATTCAATTATCAATTTTCTTCAATTTTTAACAGTTGAACACTTAATTTTCTTCAAATTTTAACAGTTGAAAATTCAATTTTTAATTTTGTTCAATTTTCAATTGTAGTTGAATTTTCAACTGTTGAAACTTAAAGAATATAGAAAATGGAATTTTCAACTGTTGAAAATTTAAATTTTCTTTCAATTTCAAAAGTTAATAATTTACTTTTAAACAGTTGAATAATTTTATACTGCTGAAAATTCAATTCTCTTCAAGTTTCAACAGTTGATTCAATTTTCAACAGCTGAATTTTCCACTGTTGAAACTTCAATTTTTTTCAATTCTCAACAGTTGAAAATTCAATTTTCAATATTTTTTAAATATCAACAATTGAATTTTCATCTGCTGAAAATTCAATTATCAATTTTCTTCAATTTTTAACAGTTGAACACTTAATTAATGAAATGATCTCTCCCCAATATCAAATTTTCTGTTATATCTATAGATATGTCTAGGAGCCTTTAAAAATTAAAGAAATTATTCATAGCTGTACAAATTATTAACAAATGTTTCAGTTATGACAAATATTTTGTTACTTGATAATATTATATTAATTAATAAAAATGATTTCAGTACCAAATAATTTTTGTCTACAACAAAAGCTTTATTTCTTCATATATTATTCAACACAAAAAGAAATTATATCAATAAAAAAAAAGGTTTTCTTTGAAACTCCATTGGTAATTGTTTTGAAGTCAGTTTTTTTTTTACAATTTTTTTGTACCAATTTCATTATTTAATAACAAAAAAATTTACAAAATCATTTTTAGCTTCTCTGAATAAAAATCGATCTTTTTTTATTTTTGCACTTTTTTCGTGGGAAAAAAACATCTTTCGATTGAATGAAAACTTCTATCTGTGAATTGTTGTTGAAAATTGCTAATTTTAGGAGAAAATCGTCTAGACTTTCATTTGTTAATCAAAAATCCTCCATGCTAACCAGCATTTTAATTTTCTCTAAAGCTGTTGAAAACCCCATAACAACCATTAAAAGCATTGGTTATTCTTCAAAAAACTTTTCCCATTTTTATACCATTTTTGTAATTACTATGTACACTCCTTAATTAGTTTACGTATATTAACAAAGCCATTAGTTGTTTTTGACTATTGAATTAGGAAATATCTTCACTTATCAAATTAATAATTTTTTACTAATCTTCAGTGGCGCACTTCTCGCTAAAATGTTCAAAATATCTGAAATTATGAAAATTAAAAAAATTTCTGAATTTTATAAAATGTCCAATTTTCTTGAATTTCCCAAATTTTTTAAAAATTTGTAAAATTTTCTGAAAATATAAAAATTATAAAAATTTCGGGATTTTATCGAATTTTAAATTTTCTCAAATCTCCCAAATTTTCTGAAATTCCCCAAATAGTCTAAAGTTTAATAAAATTTCTAACGTTATTTAAATTTCTAAAATTATCAAAATTTCTAAAGTTTTCCAAAATTACAATATTGTCAAAATTTCTAAAATTATAGAATCGTCTAAGATTTTCAAAATTTCGAAATTTGTCAAAATTTCTGAAATTTCCCAAATGTCTTAAATATGTAAAATTTTCATATATTATTAAAATTGGCAAAATGATCGAAATTTCGAAAATGTTGAAAATTTCTAGAATTGAAAAAACATCTCAAATCTTCAAAATTTCTAAAATTTCTAAAATATATTAAATTTCAAAAATTATCAAAGTTTTGAAATTATAAAAAAAATTTAAATGTTCAAAATTTAAAAAATTATCAAAATTTCTAAAATTTATCAAATTTATACAATTTATAAAGTTTTCAAAATTTATCAAATGTTCGAAATTTCTAAAAGGAATTTAAATTTATAATGGTTTCAATTTTTTTTAATTTTCTCTTTTATATTTGCTTGTGCACATACATACCGTATTATATATTAATAATAATAATATAAAATTTGTGATGAAAACTAGTTCCACAGTGTCGCAATGATGTTGAAAATTTCTCATTTTGATAATAACAACCAATATCTCATAATAACATATTTTTTAAAATGTTAAAAATTTCTAAAATTATAAAAACTTCTAGAATTTTCAAAATTTATGAAATTACCAACATTTATAAAACATTTAAAATTTTGAAAAATTTCAAAAAAATTTAGAAAGTTTTGAAATCATCAAAATTTCTAAAATGAGTCAAAATAAAATGAGTTTTTCTGTAAAAGAAAAGATACAGCACATAACTAGATACCAAGCAATAACTATAGTTTTATATTATTATTATTTAATACAGTATGTATAAGGACAAGCCAATATAGAAGAAAAAAGTTTTCAAAAAATTCAGACCATTATAAATTAAAATTTTTGGTAGAAATTTTGATAATTTTATAAATTCTGGACATTTTAGAAATTTAGATAATTGTAAAACATGTGAAATTTTTTTTTAATTTTGGACATTTCAGAAATTATAGTAATTTTATCAATTTTGAAAATTTGAAATGTGTTTATAATTTTAGAAATTTTCAAAAGTTTTGATCATTTCACCAATTTCAATAATTTTTGAATATTTTAGATATTTTAGACAATTGGGAAATTTAGAAATTTCAGAAATTTTGGCAAATTTCGCAATTTTACCAATTTCGAAAATATTAGACGATTCTATAATTTTATAAATGTTAACAATATTTTTTTGGAACATTTTAGAAATTTTAGAAATTTTGATAATTTAAATCATTTTAGAAATTTCAGAAATTTTTATAATTTAAAACATTTGGAACATTTTAGAAATTTGGATAATTTTAGACATTTAAATAACGTTAGAAATATAACCAGTTTGAAAATTAATTTTAGAAATTCGAATGATTTTAGACATTTTTAACATTTCATAAAATTCAGAAATATTAGAAATTTTGATCAGTTAAAATTTTTTGAATATTTTACAAATTTTAGAAAATTTTACAAATTATATAGAATCGCATAAATTTTATAAAATTGTACAAATTTTCGGAAATTTCGAAAATTTGAGAAACGTGAACATTTTATAAAATTAATTTAATTAATTTAATTAATTTAATTAATTTAATTAATTTAATTAATTTAATTATTTTTTATTATTTAATTAATTTTATTTTAGTAATTAAAATTTTTAATTTCAACTGTTGAAAAAGGAAGAAAATAAAATTGTTAACAGTTGAAAATTGTGCTATTGGAAATTCAACTGTTAAAAATGCAATTTTTAATTTTCTTCAATTTTCAATGGTATAATTTTTTTCAAGTTTCAAAAGTTTACAACTTAACATTTGGAAATTCAAGAAAATTGAATTTTTGAATCGAATGTTCAACATTTGAATCTTCAGTTTATAATAGTTAGAAATTGAACAGTTAAAAATTGAAGAAAGTTAAAAATTCCACGTTCAACTGTTGAATTTCTAAGTTTAATTTTCAAATTTCAATTTTCCTCATTTTTCAACAGTAGAATTTTCCACAATTAAAAATTCAACTGCTGAAAATTAAATTTGCAGTTTTCACCATTTGCATTTTCTCCAATTTTCAAAAGTTGAAAATTATCTTTTGATTATCTGATTAATCAATAAAATTATTAAAATAAATATTCCAATAAAATTTAAGAATAAAAAAAAAAGAAAAAATATTAAAAAATTCTCTTAATTATTTTTGAAGAAATTTTAAAAATTGTTATAAATTTCAACATAATTTGCGGGTTTTCAAAGTACGTCAAGAAATGTGTAGACATTTTACCAGGCCTACTCGATTTTATAGGATTTACATAAATTCTTTGGGATTAAAAAATTTAAAAAAATGTATCTCCTAATATATTAATTTAAATTAATCTTATATGTAAAACCTTTCATAAATTGTATTAATCTAACTTTGATAATCCGCAAATTATCTTGAAATTTTTAACATTTCTTAAAATTTCTTCAAAAATTTGGGAAAAAAATCTTTTTAAATGATCTATAAGATTTAAAACACGACATAATCCTTTCAAATCTCTGAAATCAATTAAAATTCTCAAAACTCTTTTGAATCGTTTAAAATGTTTGAAATCTCGTGAATTTTTTAAAAAATCCTTGCAATGATTTCAAATATTCTAAAAGATTTGAAGCTCTATAAAATCCTTTCAAATTCCTGAAATCTGTTCAAATCCTTTGAATTATTTAAATCTCTTGGAATCGATTCAAATGTTTGAAATCTCGTGAATTTCTTTGAAATCTTCAAAAATCTTTTGAAATTTCGATTTTTGAGATGTATGAGTCCGAGGAATTGATTTATATGATTCTGAATCCTTTTGGCGATATGAGCAGACGTCTTCCTACAAAATCCCAGGCGGCTGTAGAATGGAAGCTCATATTTGTTACCACCACCAAATACTCGGCGAGCGCAAACATCGAGTAAACTGAAAAAAAATCAATATTTAGTTCCTTTTTTCAAATTTTCAAAACATTTTTATTTAAAAATTTTCAGAGTCGAGTCTTTTTTTCATTTTATAATGTTCGAATTTAAATTTAAAAGCAGAAAAATATGGAAAAGATATAATATCAGTGTGTCCAGCGATTCTTAGGAACGAAATTCAAGTTCTTTTCCAGGTTTTCCAGGTCAAGAAGTCAAGTTTTTCCAGGTCTCCTTTTTTTAATATGTTTTTTTACTATTATATATTTTATTAATATTTACTATTTTTTGATGATGAAATAACCTTGAAATTTCTTTAAAATCCTTTGGAATCTCTTTAAATTTGTGTAAAATATTCGAAATCCTTGAAATCTTCAAAATCTTTGAAATCTTTGTGAATTTTTTTTAAATCTTTTCAAATTTTGTATGAAATCTTTGAAATATTTGTGAAATCTTTCGAATTCGTTTGAAATGATTAAAATTGGCCAACAATTTTTAAAGAAAATGTTCGAAATCCTTGAAATCTTTTTAAATCTTTGTGAAATCGTTGAAATCACTTAAAGTACTTAAAATCATTGTGAAATTTTGAAATTGCCGTAAAATCTTTTGGAATCGATTAAAATTTTTGTAAAATATTTGAAATTCTTGAAATCTTTAAAATTTTTGAAGTCTTTGTGAAATTTTTTTAAATCTTTTGAAAATTTTATGAAATATTTGTGAAAGCTTTCTTTAATGTTTATTTGTGAAATTTTCTGTGTTCATTTGAATTCATTGAAATCTTTTAAAATCTTCTCAAATGTTGTGAAACCTTTTGAAATAGTTTAAAATCTTTGAAATATTCGTGAAATCTTTCATATTGGTTTTGAAATCATTGAATTTGGCCCAAAATTTTTTAAGAAAATTGTTGAAATCCTTGAAATCTTCGTGAAATCTTGAAATTTTTGCGATATCTTTTGGAATCATTAAAAAATTTTCTAAAAGATTCGAAATCCTTGAAATCTTTGTAAAATTTTCATGAAATCTTTGAAATATTTGTGAAAGCTTTCTTTAAAGTTTATTTGTGAAATTTTCTGTGTTCATTTGAAATCATTGAAATCTTTTAAAATCTTCTCAAATGTTGTGAAACATTTTGAAGTAGTTTAAAATCTTTGAAATATTCGTGAAATCTTTCGTATTTGTTTGAAATCATTGAAATTGGCCAACAATTTTTTAAGAAAATTTTTGAAATCCTTGAAATCTTTGTGAAATCGTTGGAAAATTTTTCCTCAGAAAATTTACTATCGAATTTTTTAATGTTATTGTTTTTATTGAAGCGGATAGTGCTTTTCAAATTTTTGGGAAAAAATTTTTTCTCCAGAAAATTTTTCCTCAGAAAAATTACTGTCGAATTTTTTTATGTTATTGTTGTTATTGAAGCCGATAGTGCTTTTCAAATTTTTCGGAAAAAATTTGTTCTTCGGAACATTTTTCCTCAGAAAAATTACTGTCGATTTTTTTAATGTTATTGTTGTTATTGAAGCCTATAGCGCTTTTTACATTTTTAGGAAAAAATTTTTTCTACAGAAAATTTTTCCTCAGAAAAATTACTGTCAAATTTTTTAATGATATTCTAGTTATTGAAGCCGATATTGCTTTTGACATGTTTGGGAAAAATTTTTTTCTCCAGAAAATTTACTTTCGAAATTTTGAATGTTATTGTTGTTATTGAAGCCAATAGAGCTTTTTACATTTTTGGGAAAAATAATATGGTTCAGAAAATTTTTCCTCAGAAAATTTGAAATCTAAATATTGAATGTTATTCTTGTTATTGAAGCCGATAGTGCTTTTGACATTTTTGGGAATAAATTTTTTCTTAAGAAAATTTTTCCTCCGAAAAATTACGGTCGAATTTTTGAAGGTGATTGTTGATATTGAAGCCGATAGAGCTTTTGAAATTTTTGGGAAAAAATTTTTTCTTCATAACATTTTTCCTCAGAAAAATTAATGTCCAATTTTTTAATGTTATAGTTGTTATTGAAGCCGATAGTGCTTTTGGCATTTTTGGGAAAAAATTTTTACTTAAAAAAATTTTTCCTCAGAAAATTTACAATCAAAATTTTGAATGTTATTGTTTTTATTAAAGCCGATAGTGCTTTTCAAATTTTTGGGAAAAAATTTCTTTTGCAGAAAATTTTTCTTTAGAAAAATTACTGTCTAATTTATTAACGTTATTGTTGTTATTGAGGCCGATAGCGCTTTTTATATTTTTGGGAAAAAATTTTTTCTTCAGAAAATTTTTCCTCAGAAAATTTACTATTGAGATTTTGAATGTTTTTGTTGTTATTGAACCCGGTAGTGCTTTTTACATTTTTGGAAAAAAATTTTGCTTCAGAAAATTTTTCCTCAGAAAATTTACTACTGAAATTTTGAATGTTATTGTTGTTATTGAAGCGACAGTGCTTTTGTCTTTTTTGGGATAAAAATTTTTCTTCAGAAAATTTTTCCTCCGAAAATTTACTGTCGTAATTTTGAATGTCATCGTTTTTATTGAAGCCGATAGAGCTTTTGAAATTTTTGGGAAAAAATTTTTTCTTCAGAACATTTTTCCTCCGAAAAATTACTGTCCAATTTTTTAATTTTATAGTTGTTATTGAAGCCGATAGTGCTTTTGGCATTTTTGTGAAAAAATTTTTACTTCAAAAAATTTTTCCTCGGAAAATTTACTGTTGAATTTCTTAATGCTATTGTTGTTATTGAAGCCGATAGTGCTTTTGACATTTTTGGGAAAAAATTTTTACCTTTGAAAATTTTTCCTCAGAAAATTTACTGTTGAATTTCTTAATGCTATTGTTGTTATTGAAGCCGATAGTGCTTTTGACATTTTTGTGCAAAAATTTCTTCTTCCGAAAATATTTCCTCAGAAAACTTACTATCGAATGTTTTAACGTTATTGTTGTTATTGAAGCCGATAGTGCTTTTGACATTTTCGGGAAAACATTTTTTCTTCCGAAAATATTTCCTCAGAAAACTTGCTATAGAATTTTATAATCTTATTGTTGTAAATGGAGCTGATAGTGCTTTTGACATATTTGGGAAAAAAAATTTTCTTCAGAAACTATTTCCTCAGAAAATGTACTATCAAATTTTTTAATGTTATCGTTGCTATTGAAGCCTTTTGACATTTTTTGTCATTTTTGGGAGAAAATTTTTCTTTAGAGAATTTTTCTTCAGAAAATATAATATCGAAATTTTTAATGTTATTGTGTTTATTGAAGCCGATAGTGCTTTTGTCATTTTTGGGAAAAAATTTTTGCTTCAGAAAATTTTTCCTCAGAAAAATAACTATCGAATTTTTCAACGTTATTGTTGTTATAGAAGCCAATAGTGCTTTTGACATTTTTGGAAAAAAATTTTTTCTTCAGAAAATTTTTCCTCTGAAAATTTGCTATCGAATTTTTGAATGTTAGTGTCGTTATTGAAGCCGATAGTGCTTTTGTCATTTTTGGGAAAAAATTTTTTCTTCATACAATTTTTTCTCAGCTAATTTACTATCGAGATTTTGATTATTATTGTTGTTATTGAAGCCGGTAGTGCTTTTGACATTTTTGGGAAAAAATTTTGTATTATGAAAATTTTTCTTCCGAAAAATTACTGTCGAATTTTTTAAGGTGATTGTTGATATTGAAGCCGATAGTGCTTTTGGCATTTTTGTGAAAAAATTTTCACTTCAAAAAATTTTTCCTCGGAAAATTTACTATCGAAATTTCGAATGTTATTGTTGTTATTGAAGCCGATAGTGCTTTTGACATTATTGGGAAAAAATTTGTTTTTCAGATAATTTTTCCTCAGAAAATTTACTATCGACATTTTGAATGTTATTGTTGTTATCTTAAAAGTATATACAATAATATTTTACTTCTCGGAAATTATAAAAAAAGTACAATTTAACATTTTGAATTTCAATCCATATATTTAAAATTTGCGTCGAATGTTTTTACAATAAGAAAAATTTTAAAAAAATTGTTAATCGTTCAAATAAATGTCACTTCTTTGAACAATTTTTTTTCCAAAACATTTAAAATATCATAAGACTTATCAACTAATTATGAATGTTGCTAAAATTGTCATGAAATTGTCATGAAGGATTGGCATTAAAAAAAAAAAATTCTACCAACAAATGCTCGAATAATGCATTGGTTTATTAAAATTGTTAAAAAATCATAATATTATTCAACAAATTATAAATTTTGTTAAACTGATCATAAAGTTCTCAATTTAAAAAATTGACATCGAAAAGACGAATATTTCTATCGAAAAATGCGTGATTCATGCATTTGATTATTAATTTTTTTTATATTATCAACAATTATAATCTACAGAAGAAAATTCTTTATCATTATATTATTTTCATCAAAATTTTCTGCAATCTAACCTAAAAACGTAAAATTATGGAAAATCGTGGAAAACATTCTTTGAACAAATAATTTGTTTATAAATTTTTGTTTCGTTTATTATATAATATTGAAACATCTTTGATGGGAATCTTTACCGGGAACGTCAAATAGATAAAAAGGTCATTTTTTTCGACATATTTGTTTATTTATAAAAAAATTGAAATTCTAATTAAAAAATCGGCCTGGACAATTCTTTACAAAATTTTATCAGCTTTAAAAAAATTCTGCGATTTTTCAACAAAATACTTGAATTTTCAACAAATTAGTTAAATTTTGTGCTAAAAAATACAAATTTTCAACGGAATAGTTGACTTTTAAACCAAAAAGATAAATTTTCAACCAGGAAAATTATTTTCTACCCAAAAATACGAATTTTTGAACTAAAAAAAAACAATTTTTTAAACAAAAACTGAATTGTTAAATTTTCGATCAAAGATGTAATTTTCAAATAAAGAGATGAATTTTTAATCAAAGTGATGGCATATTCAACTGGAATTATTAGTTTTCAGTTTAAAAAAGAAATTATTTTTAACAACAAAAAACTAGATAGAGTTATGAATTAAAAATCATTTTTAATTAATTTTTTTTTCGGAAAAAAAGATCTTTTCCTTTCACTCCGATAAGATTAAAACCACAGAACTTCTGATTTTCGGTCAGGTGCTTTTCCCATTAAGCTGCTAGAGAGATCAAGAGAAGAAACTTTATTTCGGAAAATATACACAATATTATGCTAGATGGTACAAATCAAATTTTTAAAGGAATCTGTTTTACCATTAGAGGATAAGAGAAAATTGTTAACGTCTTTTTCAGACAAGATGGAATTATGAATTAAAAATCATTTTTAATTATTTTTTTTCCCCTGAAGAAAAGATTTCTCCTTTCACTCTTCTGGGATTCAAACCACAGAACTTCTGATTTCCGGCCAGGTGATTTCCCCATTAAACTACTAGAGAGGTCGAGAGAAGAAACTTTATTTCAGAAAATATACGTATTATTATGCTCGATGGTACAAATCAAAATTTTAAATGAAACTGTATTATCATCAGAGGATAACAGAAAATTGTTAACGTCTTTGTCAGACTAGATAGAATTATGAATTAAAAATAATTTTTTATTAATTTTTTTGCGTAAAAAAGATCTTCTCCTTTCACTCCTATAAGATTCAAACCACAGAACTTCTGATTTTCAGTCAGGTGCTTTTCCCATTAAGCTACTAGATAGATCGAGAGAAGAAACTTTATTTAAAAAAATATACGCATTATTATGCTAGATGGTACAAATAAATTTTTTTAAGGAATCTGTTTTACTATTAGAGGATAACAGAAAATTTTTAGCGTCTTTTTTAGAATAGATGAAGTTTTGAATAAAAAATCATTTATTATTAATTTTTTTGTTTCAAAAAGATCTTCTCCTTTCACTCCTCTACGATTCAAACCACAAAACTTCTGAATTTCAGTCAGGTGCTTTTCCCATTAAGCTACTAGAGAGATCGCGAGAAGAAACTTTATTTAAAAAAATATACGCATTATTATGCTAGATGGTACAAATAAAATTCTTAAAGGAATCTGTATGATCATCAGAGGATAACGAAAAATTTTTAACGTCTTTTCCAGACTGGATGGAATTATGAATTAAAAATCATTTTTAATTTTTTTTTTCCCCCCTGAAAAAAATATCTTCTCTTTTCACACCGCTAAGATTAAAAACACAGAACTTCTGATTTTTGGGCAGGTGCTTTTCCCATTAAGCTACTAGAAAGATCGAGAGAAGGAACTTTATTTCAGAAAATATACGCATTATTATGCTACATGGTACAAAATTATTTTTTAAAGGCATCTGTATTATCATCAGAGGATAACAGAAAATTGTTAACGTATCTTTCAGACTAGATGGACTTATGAATTAAAAATCATTCTTAATTAATTTTGTTCAGAAAAAAAGATCTTCTCTTTTCACTCCGCTTAGATTAAAACCACAGAACTTCTGATTTTCGGTCAGGTGCTTTTCCCATCAAGCTACTAGAGAGATCGAGAGAAGAAACTTTATTACACGGTGCGCGTGCGCGAAAACGAGTGTCTAGGCTAAAGAGTAGGGGGTGAAGGTGTGCAAATGATCGTCTCCAGAAAATGTACTATGTGTTAACGGTGGCCGTGTGGTGACGCCAGCTATGCAGTTGGCCTATGATCAGTGCATATGCATGACAAAATAATAACATTGAATTTAATAACACATTAAAAGTAATTTACTGGCAGTGTTAAATAATTTTTGATTGTTTTGGATGATGTTTGCGACATTTTTCATCTTCTAAGCGAAAGGAAACTGAGAAAAACTGCTCTTAGATGTAAAAATCTTCATCTCTATTCACGGATTCGTTTTGTGCGTTTGTTTTTATTGTAAATCGGGATATAAAAGTAATCGGGAGAAGGACAAAGCTAACAAAATTCAATGTTTCAAAGTACCAAATGATCCAAATGTTGTTAAAGAATGGCAAATAGCTATTTTAAGGGATGACATCAAACTTAAACCTGGTGATGCAGTTTGTTCTTTGCACTTCAACCCAGCAGATATCATCCGAGAAAACGTTTTTAGGGGACTTGATGGAAGTGTTGATTAACTGTGAATAATGGACATTATTTAATATAATCTGAAACAAGTTCTTTGTACTTTAGATTATAAAAATTATATCTATATAATTTCAGGGTGGCCACTGGACCGGGAAACCGGAAAATGACCGGGAATTTTATGAGACCGGGAAAAACGGCGAAATGACAGTGAATTTATTTTTTTACCGGGAATTTTACAAATATTTAGAAAAAAAAGATCGATCCAAGTTTGATTTCAACAGTTGTTTTAATTAATTAGTTGAATATTGGTATCTGTTTCAATTATGATATCATTCAGTTTACAATGCGTAATTCAAAAATCTTTCACGTGAAAATTTTCTATTTCAATTCTAATTTTTGAGCCTACATTTTTCATTAAAAGAATTTTAAAATGCAGTTTTAAAGACTTAAAAATGTTTAAATTTTAATAATTTGAAACCGAAAATTTTGGATAAAAAATATTTTTAGTGGATCAACTATGGATATAAATTATAATGATTGTTAACATAAAACTGTGCATTAAGGATTATCAAGTGAATAATAATTTTACAAGACGATTCAAAAACAGTTCAAAATTTAAGAATTTCAAGATTTTAACGTTAAAGATTAAACTGTTTAAATTCGAAAGTCTTAGTAGTTAAACAAATGTGAACGCATGATTGAAACTTTATAAACTATTAAAAATTGTAAAGTAACTAAACAATATATTCATACTTGAAGACTTTTATGAAGTTTAAAAATATTGTTTTAGTCTGAAATTTGAAATTTTTTAATTAGTAAAAATAACAATTGCTTAATATTTAGAAATTTTTAACCCTTCATTCAAAATCAGTGATTGTAAATCAATTATTCAAAATTAAACAAAAAAACTAAACTTTGAACGTTACAATTTTAATTGTTCTATTTCAAAAAATGTAATTTGCAAGTAAAATTGTTGAATTTTGATATATAATAAAGATTTAACACCTATCATTATTTGTGCAGGTTTCGAACAAAAAATTTAGAAGATTTTTAAGAATTGTGAAAAGCTATAAAAGAATAAAAAACATTTTCTTAAGATTCCTAAGAAAATTTCAAATGACTTTTTATTTTGAAAAATTAAATTTAAGAGAGTATTTAAAAAGATTTCTAAAATTGTCAAAAATGAATCTGGAAGATTTTAAGAAAATATTTTTAATTTTGCAGGATTTCAACGAAATTTTAAAAAATGTCAAACAATTAACGTGTAGATGTTTCAAGATTTTGATACAAAAAATTTAAGCTTTTCAAGGATTGTTAAACTATTTAAAATAAAAATATTTAAACTTCTGATTCAAGAAGCGTTCAGTTTTTATTACTTCAAATGGACACATTTTTAGCTTTAGAGTTAGAATTTTTTACTTTCATTGCCGTGAAAAATGTTAGCGAACCGAGAAAAAACCGGGAAATGACCGGGAATTTTTTTCTATGACTAAAACGGCCACCCTGATTTTCAAATTTTCAACTTTAGAAAAATGAACCAAAAAAATACATTGCAAACAAATTTATTTAATTTTAAGAATTTTTTTTTCGGCATAACTATTTTCATGAAATTTAGCTTAAGATTTAAGACGAAAAGGAAATTTTCATTACACTTGTTTTTAAATGAAACATGAACTAAAGTTATTTCAAGGTACCAAATAAACGTTGTTCAAAATGATTGATAAAATCGAGAAAAATCGAGAAAAGAACTCGAGGTGAACTTTTGAAATAAATATTTCACAATTTTCATTGTTTATTTAACGATAGTTTTTAGGGTTTAATGTTTTTCTCTCTCACTTTAGGTAAAAGTTTCAACTATTATTTAATTTTCATGCTGTAGGGCTTATTTTATTCCTTCAAAGATTCTCTGCAAATCTCATTAGTACGTTTTTATGGAAAAACTTTTATTTAGGAATTATAAAATCGTTATTTTTGTAAACAATAGGTTTTCATGATTAAATTTTTTTTTAATAAATATGCACCAATGAGATTTGCGGAGAATCTTTTAAGGAATAAAATAAGCGCTAGAGCATCAGAATTAAATAAGAATTGCAACTATATCTAGATATATTATATTTTAATATTTGATTTTGTAATATATTCCACTCACGAACAGAATTAAGAAACATTATAATAAAAGTCAAGAGCATTAGGGTACACGTAACAATCTTCATTTTCGTAGCGATAAGAAACTGATTTGCAAAAGCTTCCGAGATGTAACTGACAACATGCTGAAAAAGTTGCACTCGTATATAATACCATAGCGATTGGCTCATCATTGACAAAAATGACTTGCATCTAGGAATATAGTTACGCAAACCAGATTTACATTATCACAAAATAACTAAACTATATTTACTTTCCTTGAAAATGTCAGTGTTGGAATCTTGTAGCTTTTGACAATCTTGACAGAAATAAGTATCTCACATTCAATAGTAAATAGTTCCAAAATATGGATTGAAAAAAAGAACTCTTTTCGCCACAGTATTTTTGATTAATTTCAACCAACTAGAATTTGAAAACTTTGTTAAACATTACTTCTATAAAAGTTCTTTTTAGCGTTTTGACAATGATCCTCGTTAGCAAAGTACTTGTAAAGTAGTTGTGAAATTAGAGTGAAAGAATGTAATTTCAAAATGTTGTGCTGGAATTTAAATTTGAGAAGAAAATTTGGAAAATTATTTACAAACAAATTTTAGAAATTATAACTACGCGGGATTGAATGTATGAATGAGACAGTTCTTCATAGATCTTATAAAAAAATATGTTAAACAAAAAACTGTATAATTACGGGGAACGTTCTTAACGAAAAGAGACGATCTTTCTTAACTTAATATTTATTTTAGTATAATCGAATGAAAATCCCGGTAAACAAATTCCGGAAAAGACAATCTTAATTTTTCCTTAAAAGAAAATTAAAATTTCGTCAGTTGCGTTTTATGCTGAAAATGGGTCTTTCACCTAAAATGGGTATTTTTGTTCGAAATAATAAAATTTTCAATGATAAATCTTTTTACTTATGATATTAATTTAACATTGTTTTTTTAATTTTATACCAATGGCCGCCTGTAACATTATCCTCATATTTTGTTGGCCTATGACGTGAGCAGTTGATCATTTTTGTTTACCCCTGGTTGCCCTGGCGGTGCTGGAATTAATAAAAAAAATCAGCAAAAATCATAATTTCATCCATTTTTTTATTTAAAATCTAAAATAAAACTTATAACGTTACAAAAATAATGGAAAATTTCCACAGAAGTTCAGTGGATTTTGTCAAAGTTTTTGTTTACTTCATCTTAAAGTCCTTTGAACTTACGTTAAATTCTTAGGCATTTCATCAAATTATTTTGAATTCTCATTAATTTTTCTAAATTCATTTCAAACTTACTCAATTCAATGAATTTTTAAATATTTTTGCATTGTTTTGAATTCCCTTAACTATTTTTCAAATTCAGTTTGATTTTTATAAATTTCATCGAATTCTTCTCGTTTCCCTGAAATTCCTCTAAATTCACTCAAACGTTACTGAAATAAATGAATTTTTTCGATTTCAAAAAATGTGTCCAATTCGTATGAATTTTTTAAAATTTGAATTGAATTGTTTTGTAGTCATTAGTCACTTTTTGATAAAAAATTATTGGGGTTTCAAATATTTGAAATTATTTTTTGGAATCCACCTTAAATTCTTATTAATGTACCCTGAATTCTTTTATGTTCTTTAAAATGCTCTTGAATTTATTTAATTAGATTGAATTCCTTTAATTGTACTCAATTCTACTTAATTTAATGGATTTTTGGAATTTTTAAGAGTTTTAATTTAGTTGGTCCTGAAGTCTTTTAACCTCACCTTGAATCCTGAGGCATTTCATCAAATTCTTCTGAATTACCATGAATTTTTCTAAGCTTATTTCAAAGTTAATGAAGTCAATGAAGCTTTTTCATACCTATTTTAAAAATATTTTCAATTCATTTTTTTTTAAATTTAGCTTGAATTTAGCAGAAAATTTAAATATAAAGTGAAATAATAATGTATTCGTCGAATTCTTCTCGTTTATCTTCAATTTCTCTATATTCATTCCATTTTAACGGAAATCAATAGAATTTTTATGCTTTAAAAAGTTTTTCCAATAAATTGTAATTCTTTTTAATTTAACTTGAATTGTTTTAAAGCTATATAAATTGATTTGGAATTTGTCACCCCTTTGAGGGCCTAAAAAGTACCCTTTGGTTCCTATATTTTATCCCATAGGGACTGTGAGGCCTAGAAGAAGATTCCATGATTCGAGGAATTTATTTATAATATTTAAAAAATCTCTTTTACAAAGAAACAAGTTTTTTATTGACCTAATTCAAACTTGATGCATGAACAGAAAAGACTTTTGGATTATAAATGTTTGAATTAAATAATTCTGACAATTTTCGTAAAAAAATCATAAAGCTGGAAAAAGGACAGGGTGCGACGGAAAATTCAATATGGAGCACTTTGGGATGTGGAATCTGTTTAAATTTGATTGTTGTATGTTTTGTGTTTTATTTTAGGCGTTTCTCAAATGAAATCGATGAAAAATTTTTTACTTAACAGCCGGTTGGAGGGGGGAGGGTGTTTCTATTTGTGACGTAGTTTTTGAACGACCCCGTAAAGTAGTGGTGCAAAACACATTATATTGAAATCAACAAAATACATCAATTTGTAATCAGATAGTTCAATTTTCAACCAAAAATACAAATTTTCAACAAATTAGATTAAATTCCAATTAATTATATTCAACAATAGATGTGATGTCAGTCCAAATTTTATATTATTAATTTTTAGTCTGTATTTTTTTCGTTTCTAAACATTTTGAACTGAATAGTTGAATTTTTAAGCTAAAAAAGATAAATTTTAAACTAAAAATGATGTAGTGTAATTTTTATGAGAATGAATTAATTTTCAATAAAAAAAAAATTTTTCTACAAAAGTGTTCAATTTTATACCAAATTGTGAAATTTTCAAGTCAAAAAGACGAGTTTCCTTTAAAAACGGTTGAACTTTTAACCCGAAAATATGAATTTTAAACAAAATAGTTAAATTTTCAGTTAAAAAAAATCATTTGAAAAAAAGTTCATTAAATAAAATTATAAATCTTCAACCAAAAATTTTTTTTTTTTCAAGAATGTAGTTCAACTTTCAACCAAGGAGTTGAATTTTTAATCTAAAAAGATGAATTTTTAACGAAAAATGTAATAGTTGATATTTCAAAAAAAAAAAAAAACGGATTTTAATTTAAAATAAAAAAACAGTTGGATTTAACCCACAAAGACAAATTTTTAACAAAATACTTGAATCCTCATCTAAAACAGATTATTTTCAACTAAATTATTTGATTTTTAACCAAAAAATGTATTTACTTCAAAAAAATACGAATTTTCAACAAATAGTTGAATTTTCTACGAAATTGTTTAATTTTCCAGCCGAAAGTACGACTTTTTTTACAAAGCAATTTAATTTTTAACCCGAAAATGTGAATTTTCAACAAAAAAGTTAATTTTCAACCGAAACAGATCAATTTTTAACCAGAAAATATTATATTTCTACAAAATAGGTTACATTATCAAACCAAAAAGATGAATGTTCAACAAAATAGTTCAACGTTCAATAAAATAGTTGAATTAAAATTTTTTTTAAATGTATTCAAGTAAGAAAATTTTAATCAAGCCGATGAATTTTCAACCAAGAAGTACGACTTTAACAAAATTGTTGAATTTTCCACAAAATAATTCAATTTTGAACCAAATAATAAAATTTATAAATAAAAAATATGAAATATTAACGAAAAATTTAATATTAGACTTTTCCACCGAGAAGAAGGATCTTTGAACCAAAAATAGTAAATCTTATTAGGTTCTATTAATTAAGTTCGCATTTAAGTGGACAAATAAAAAAAAGGGGAGACTGTGAAGCCTACGTAAATAAATAGGATTTTTTATAATTTATAGTAAAAAGAAAAATATTTGAAATAAACATTGAACTTCATTTTTAATACTCAAAAAATTTTATGACGCTATTTTGACAACTTTTTTGTTAATTCTTGACTATTTACACTATTTTTTATCTCTAAAGTGAGTCCAAGGCCTGAATTTCCCCTGTTATATATAATAAATAAATCATAAATAATAATAATACTTACAAATCCAGAGTCGCAAAGTACAGCCTCGATAATGCCAGCGACAAAAGACGCACAATTTAAACTCCCCTTGTCTTTTGGAACAGACACAAATTTATTGACTAAAGATTCTTTTTCGATAATATAGTATGTGCGTTCATCATCATTAGCGTGTTCTAATTTATCGGCTTCTCGACCAAATAGGGATTTCCAAAGTGTACTTTTCACGAAGAGAAGAGCGCTCAGTAATTTTATTTCTCGTTTACCACCTTTTTCACGAACAATAAGAAGATCCGTCACTCGGTGGCCCACTTCCATTCCCAATTCAGATAATCTGAAATTATATAATCGAGAATTCTGTAAAACACAATTTACAAATAAGGAATTTTAATTCTACAAATTTATTTCCAAGAGAGAAACTTTAAATTGTAAGTTTTGACCAAATGTTTCAAAAATGACAAAACTGTTCAATCTTCAACCAGAGATGAATCTTCAAATTGAAATTCAAGAACTTTAAATTAGATTAAAATCAAAATCAAAATTCCATTTAACGTCCAACTAAAAAAGATTAATTTTTACCAAGAGTTCAAACAAAAAATGTAATAGTTGATATTTCCTCTAAAAAATATTTTAATTTTCAATCAAAAACAATTTAATTGAACAGAAAATTCCTCTTTTCGGTCCAAAAAATAGGAATTTTCAACAAAATATTTGAATTTTAAACCAAGAAAGATTTTATAGTCAATAAAGAAAAAAATGTTCAAAATTGTTGAATTTTAAAGCAAAATAAAAACTAATTTTCTTCAAAATATAGGTACACAAAATTGTCCAAAAAGAATATTCAAGATTTTAAAACAATTTTTTTGTTGTTGTAAATTTTTAAATCAATTTTAGGAAAAATTCGAATGACTTTAAAAAATATTTAAAAGTTTTGTTAAGAATTTTTAACAAACTACATGAATTTTCAATTAAATTGGTGAATTTAAAACTAAAAAAAAAATTAATTCTCAACCATTTCCCAAATCAGATAATCTGAAATTATATAATCGAGAATTATGTAAATCACAATTTACAAATAAGGAATTTTAATTCTACAAATTTATTTCCAAGAGAGAAACTTTAAATTGTAAGTTTTGACCAAATTTTTGGTGTGAGAAGTACTATATAATAGGACTACAATTAGGCCAATTTTCAGCCCGATCGGACAACTTTCATTTTGGAGGTGGCTACACTTGAGAAAATATGCCCCATATGCATAAAAGCTTGCATATCAATTTGTCTGTTCCGCGATTATACATCTCACGCCGCAGAGTGGGGTGAAATCGGAAAATGAGGTTCAAAATGACATTTAGAACGCAATTATACACCGATTTAAAAATTTATTTATTTTTTGAAAATTCAGGACGAAATTTTTCAGAAAATGGTGAGAGTAGCTTTTTTATTTTTTTGTTTATTAAATTGTTATGTTAATGCGAACAGCGAAAAAAAATGTAGATTTTTTGAATCTCATTTTTCATCTTCCAGACAACTTTTTTTTAACTTTTTGTCCCTTGGATTTATTGCACAGTGATGTTACGTCGCCATTGAAATTTAACATTATAAGTTATGTGTTCATTTTATAGAGAAATTCTATAAACAAATGCATATTTTGGGCGTTTTCAAGAAATCGTTTGTTTCTCCTGACCTAGCTGAAATCATATTCCCCATGATGTTTTCTGGGAAAAAATGTGAAACCCATCAATATTTGTTTATTTTATAAACAAATTATATAAACAAGTACATCTTTTGGGCGATTTTGACTGAAAATAAACCATTTTATCTTTTGACAAATGCTTCCTGAAAAACGCTTTACCACCCATCAATATTTGTTAATTTCATAAACAAATTATATAAACAAATGTACATTTCCAGCGTTTTTAAGCGAAAAAAAACGATTATTTCTTTGAACTTGCTGGAATTATATTGCCAATGATGTTTTTTGAAAAAATTGTTGCCACCCATCAATATTTGTTTATTTTATGCACAAATTATAAGAACTAATGCACATTTTGTGCGTTTTAAGCGAAAAGAAATCGTTTTCTCTTCTGACCATGCTGAAATTATTATTATTATTACAAATGTACATTGAAGCTATTTATAGGCAGAAAGAAATTGTTTTTTCTCTTATTTTTTAAACTATATTGACAATGATTTGCCTAGATAAAGTTTTTTTATGCCTCACTCTTTGTTTATTTTAAAAACAAATGAGGTAAACAAATGCACATTCTAGGCGTTTACAGGCAGAAAAAATCGTTCTTTCATCTAGTCTTCTTAAAATTATATTGTGAAATATGTTTTTTGACAAAATTTTGTGATAAAAGGGAATTCGTAAAATTTATGAACGAATTATGTAAAAAATACACATTGTAGACGTTTATAAGAAGAAAAACAATTTTCTTTCTTTTAGTCTTATTGAAATTATGTTGGCAATAGTTTTTACATGAACTCTTGCAGAACAGTAGAATTTGAAATATTTAAAAACAATTTAAATAAATAAATACACATTCTACATATTACAATAAGTAGAAGAATAGGGGTACTTTTCTATCCTAATTCCGCTTGCCTCTCACGAATCAGAGTGCTATATTATCCTGAGTTTTTCAGCCGTTTATAACAATGACTTTCACGTGAAATTTTACCGAACAATAGAATTTATCAAATTTATAAACAATTTCTATCAACAAATATACATTCTATATATTACAATTAGTAGAAGAATCGGGGTGCTTTTCTTTCGTGAGTCCCCTTGCCTCTCATGTATCAGAGTGCTATATTACCCGAGTTTTTCAGCCGTTTATGAGAATAGTTTTTATATAATTTGTTTATAAAATAAGAAAATATTAATGCATATCAAATTTTGTTCAGAAAACATCATAGAAAATATAATTTCAGCAAGGTCAGAAGAAAAACACGATTTTTTCGCTTAAAAACGCCGAAGATGTACATTTGTTTATATAATTTGTTTATAAAATAAGCAAATATTGATAGGTCGCAAAAATTTTTCCAGAAAACATCATAGGAAATATAATTACAGCAAGGTCAGAAGAAACTAGCTGTGAATTCGATCTTGAGTGTTTCCACTTTATTTGTATTTAGATTTATGTGGCACTCATTTCACCAGCACTTTGTTTCCCGTTAGCAAATGTCTTTGCTTCCTCATAAAGGAAGCATTTGTGGTATTCTAAATAATAGACAAACGAAAGTTTTTATTTTTATCAATTTAAGAATAGTAATTTACAAAAATACAAAATAATATAAAAAATTTTTTTAAATACAATGACAAATCAGATAAATCAAATTTTGTATCTAAAATGATAATATTTCGAGCTAGAAAAGGAAAGGATGAAATTCTATCGCACCCTATCCCTTGGCCAGCTATATGCTAGTTAATTTATGTTAAGAGTCAAGTTTTCTATTAAAAAAAATAACTTTCAACAAAGTGGTTGAATTTTTTAACAAACATTATTTTAATTTTTTAATAAAAAACAGTGGAATTCAACGAAAAAGACAAATTTTTAACATAAATTCAAAATCAATTTTGAATTATGTTAATGAAAAAATTTCACTATAAAAAAACGTTTTTTCAAATATTATGTATTACCATAGCTTCCTTACTGCTTAATAAAATGTATCAATGTTATGAGTCAATCGATTCGTCTCGAATCAACACATCTTTTCTATTCTCACATCAACTTTAAATTATGAGAATGAGAAAATACTAAAAACATAATGATTTCCTGAATTTGCCCCTAAAGTTCATGACTTTGAATATTAATTCAAACAAATTTTATCATATCTTCTACTTAGAATGCAGTGCATATTTAGGTGAAATTAATGTGGGAACTGTTTTAAATTAAATTTGAACTCCTTCAAATTCCTAATTTTTGAAATAAAAATATTGAATTCTTAACCCGAAAGATTAATTTTCTACCAAAAAAGACGATTTTTTTAAACAAAATACATGAATTCTTAACCAAATAGTTAAATTTTCTACTGAAAATAATCAATTTTCAACCAATTAGTTAAATGTTAAACTAGAAAAGATCACTTTTGTACCAAAAATGTGATAATTCAATTATTATGAAAACAAATTAATTTCCACACCAAAAATTTCAACCAAAGTGATGAGTTTTCAACTAAATAGTTGAATTTTAAACTAAAAAAGATAAGCTTTCAACCAAAAATTGGATATTTTAGTGTTGGTTTAAAAAAATATAATTTTTCACACAATAAAAAAACAAACCAATTTTTCGGCCAAAATGATAAATTTTCAACTAGAATTGTGAGTCTTCAACTGGAATAGATGAATTTTAAACCAAAAAGATGAATTTATAGCAAAACAGTTTAACTTGCAATCAAATAGTTTCATTTCCAATCAAAAGGAGACATTTTCAAAAGAAATGATAAATATTTAACTGGGATACTTGAATTTTCTACTAAAGAAGAGGATTTTTCAACAAAATACATTAATTTTTAACGAAATAAATGGATATTCAACTAAAAAGGATAAATTGTCAATCAAAAAATTAATAGTTAAATTTCCAGTTTAAAAAATATTACAAAAAAGAATAATAATTTGCAAAAAAATAAGTTACATTTTCAATCAAAGTGATGAATTTTCAACTAGGAAATCAACTGTAATAGTTGAATTTTAAATAAAAAAAATGAATTTTCAACTAAAATTATGAATCTTTAACTAGAATAATTTAATTTTCAACAAGAAAGATGAATTTTTAACTAAAATTATGGAATATTTAATTGCAATAGTTATATTTTCAGTTTGAAAACAATTAATTTTAAAACCGACACTTTTAAAAAATTTTATTTTATATGGTATTTGTGGTTTTGGAGGATCGATTTCACTCAATTCATGCAATCTGCGACAAATTTGAGCTAAAGGACGTTAAGCACTTCGAGTAAGGATAGTTAAGTTCCCAAGAAGGTTTTCAAAAGGGAAATCACAAATTTTGTTCAAATTACATCCCATGGCTAAAACGTCATCAGCTAGATGATTAGCACAATGCATATTCAAAACTTGCATTTTCAAATACAACTGACGTAATCCTGCAAAGAACCTCTGTATATAGATTTTCGCATGCTGTTGATACTTTTGGATTAATTTATCATTGCATGAAATTCGAGTTGCTACATGCAAAATCAAAAAGTTTTTGAAACGATTAACATCGAGGATATTCAATAACACAATTCGACCACATTATAAAAGCATGAATTTAAATTCCGTTGCTTTCCACTTTTTGACTGGCTTTAAAGAACGTATTTTTCTTCGGAATTCACAAGGAATACTTTTACGAATCAGAAGAAGTCGTCTAAAAACCTCCATTTTCAATCTTTGACCTACTTTTGCGCACCCAGCAATTACAAACCAATACAACAAAAGTCGTCTCATCATCCCTAAGCAGAATAAATGCATAAAATCCAGCACAAGCATAAAAATTCGCAACAGTGGAGATTCGCGTATATGATGACGAGGTTGTGAACGTGTCCTAAAAGATTCGTCAGTCTTTCGGGACAATTTATAAAAGGAAATTGAGTGACGTTATTTCCTCTTGATCCTCTTATTTCGCATCTCTCACAGGCATAAAAGCCTGTGTGACCCTTCGTAAATTTGAAAAAGCCCTCGCTGGTGTATCGCAGATAAAACAATGTATACGCACATTAAATCGTTGATAAGAAATCGTGACACTGGTAGCCTGTAAATGATTTGCTTATGCTATGAAATCTTGCATATAGTTGTCAAGCCTAGCTAGTTTGGAATTTGCCGCAATAAATCAACACTGCGAATGGCTTGTATATATCTGATTCGTTATGTACCTACCCCGAAAGCGCCCAAAACCCCTTTTCACCGGATTTCGTTAAACAAACGGCATCTGCGTTGAATTGCAAAAATATCGTTGCCTTCTTGTGTACAATGAGCTCAATGCATTTTTGAAAACCTGATTTAATTCCAAAATAGGTATATTCTCTAACGGATCCATCAGAGTCTTGCATTTCTGTAATGTCGTAGATGTCAGAAGATGTTCATAGAAAGGTTTTTGCTGATTTCGGTAGTTGAGGCAATAGTCTTCGTCGTAAAATTTTTAATAATCCGTTGGGAGTCTCTTGTGGGTTTACTTTTTTTCATAACGAAAATACGCAGTTGTTTCATTTCTTCTGGCTCATCTTCAATAGCTTCCACAATTTCATCCACGAGTTGTCCCTCAAAATTTGAAGAGCTAATATTTATATTTTCGATTGAAAATTTACAGAAACCAGAAGTGCGTATAGATTTTCAGAATAAGATAAATGAACGCATAGATGAGGCAACTTTGGAAACTACTCATCTGATGTTCTAGAGCTAGACTAGATTCTACGTTTTTGTTGATTGGGTTGCCTCTCAGCCAGTCCTTTCTCGTCGTCTCAGATATCGCTGCTCTCTGATTGTCAATTTGCCGCATGGCTCTCTCGTGCGTTGTCTCCGCATTCGTCCGCCCCTCTTGCGTTGTCTCTGCTGGCCTTCTCTTTCTGATTTTAGGGAAACTGCTATTGTCAACCCTTGCTGCATACTGTGGAGCAATCGCCATCCTATTGCTGCTTATTCTCTTTCTTTTTTCCGTTAATTTACTAAGATGTTCCTGATACTTGGGACACCCTTGTGGGTTAGCTGGATGATACCTGATGCAGTTGATGCACTGAGGTTTTTGCTCTGCTGTCTTGTGACAGTTGATTGTCAAGTGATTCTTAAGGTACTTGACGCACCTGGGCTTATTGTGGCAGTGCGTAGTGCCGTGACCAAACATTTGGTACCTGTGACACTGTCTAACTCTCATTGTACTCCTATATGTCTTCCATCTTATTTTCAAATAGTATACATACTTGATTTTTCTTACATCCTTCAGGTCCACGAAGTGTTTGACTGTAATTAGATAGATAGGATAGGGCTATGGTGGTTTATCTTTCTGCTTAAGCTGGATACACTACAGTACCTCGGTTACCTGGGCTTCGATTTCTTCTTTGAGCGCGTCCAGATTGCATATCAGCCATTCGATCCAGATTTTATTTTATTGTTTTTTAACTATCCATATTGTCAGCATAGATTGTAAAACCACTCGGAGTATATCTTCCAGTAGATTTTTTAGTTAGCTTTGTGTCGGTTATCTCTTCCAAAAATTTGGGAGGCTGGTTTGTCCTTTCATTTACTACTATTCGCGGTATTCTTACTTTTTTAGCTTGCGATGGTTGATCTTGATCTTCCTGCTCCATTCCCACTTTATTTTCTTCTTCAGAGGTTTTAAATATTCCAAATCCGTTTTGCGTTGGTATTGAGACTTCGTCCCCTGCTCGGTCTCCAGTCTTTCGCCTCTTTCTAGAGTCATTTTTCACATTGTCGTCGTCGTCTCCCATTTCACTTCCCTTTAGCTATTTTCGCTTAGCGCAAATAGCACTCAAATAAACACACTAAATGAAATCCACTACAAACTGTATTCACTCGAATGAATTGCAATAATATCAGTTCATTCGAATTCAAATGTCAAATTCAAATGAATCGAATTCATCGAAAGGTCGAGCAAAGAAGGGAGCGGCTGCTGGCCCGCTGATTGGCCCAGACTCCCGAAACAGGACTCGCAACGGAGCAGTGGGAATACAGTACTCCGTGACGCCTTCCGTCGATCTCGCGTGCCTTGCGCCATTTACATATCGTTTTACTGAAGTTAAATTAAAATTAAAAATAGTTGCAATTAATATTTTCAATTACCTTTCCGATGAAAGAATCCTAGTGTACCAAAGTCTTATCCTACGTTGAAAAATCGTGAAAATATGTAAAAATTAGAATATTGAAAAATTGCCTGTTAATTCAATACATGTTTATATCAGCGTTGAAAATTAATAATCAGAGACTTAAATTAAATAATTGAGAAAAGATTGTTTCTGAAAAATGTTTATTTTAGTGATAATATTCTTGGAGGAATAATATTGAGTTTCAAATAAATGTTTCACGTTAAGATCTCCTGTGTTGGAGTTAAAGAGAGGCGAAAGGAAGCGTAAGCTTTAGAGCTACGAGACAAATACAATAGACCGCTATTGATTAATTTGTCAGGGTCTTCTGTTAGGTTGTGATGACTCACTCAAATGGGAGAAAGCAAGCACGTTTCGTAAGACTGGATGTTTACGATTAGGGCGAAAAATTTCCCTCTTGAGTTTTGCTTTGAAATTCTAGCTGGGAAATTACGTCACTCAATCGCTTGGTTGAATCCTCAACCAAGAAAGATTTTTCAGTCAATAAGAGGAACCAAATAATTTGAAAGGTTGAATTTCCATGTCAAGAAAACAAAATGTCTACAGAACTGTTGAATTTCCAAGCTGAAAATATGAATTTTCAACAGAAAATTTAACGTTTGACTCAACTTTTTAATTTTTTACCAAAGTAGTTGAATTTTGAACGGAATAATAAAACTTTCGAGTGAATGGAAATTTGCTGAGGACAAGATGAATTCGTAACAAAAAGATGACAAAATGAACAATTATATTAGCACATTTGCTTTTATAAATCTAATTTCATTAGGATTTCACATTTATTTAATTAACAGAGAAACCCATACGGTATCTCAGATATAGAGTGTGAGTAAGTGTGAAAATGTCAGAATAACGCCTTACGTAATTTTGGTATGACCCTGAGCTTCAACTTCAATGTGTCAAAAATTCCCTGACTTTCCCGGACTTTACAGAATTGCCTTCCCTGTAAGTGTAGCAAACCATGTATTTAAAATTATTTCATACCGCATTTGCACAATTGAAAAAAAATTCATTCCGCAGCATTGCCACGGTTGTCGCCCGATTTGGAACAACAGATGGGCTCTTCTGGCTCAACCACAAACTCTTCTTCGTAGACACCTATGCTCATCAACTCTGTTCCTATCGTCCACAGAATGGAGCCATATATTGACTAATGCTAGAATCTCCTAGCCATTGTTTTAATTTGGAAACCACGTGGTGATTTGAGGTTAAGAAGTAGGAAAGGAAAAAGTGAATACACAACACTATACTTTAATGCAAAATAATAATTATACGCGCATTGAGTGGGGGTTTTAGACTGATTACTGAAATAAGTTTGATTTTAATACCGGGTTTTATTTGTTAACTTCGAGGAGACGACGGGACATGAGTGCAAGATGCATTTTCGTTCGAGGTGAGAAACTGAAACTTGCAAGTGTCTACGCCGACGCCAGGCGCAGAAGGCGCCAGACTTGGCGGTAAATTTTAAAGTGCACAGAGTAAAAATTTTCTGAAAATAGATATAATTGTAAAAATTGTAACAATTCTGCTATTACACATTGGAGAATCTATAACAGTTTTAATTATTAAGTTAAAGCATTGGGAAGAATTACATTTTTTTTTTTTTACGAATTTGAAAAAGCTAAATTTTGTTTTACTGATCTAATAAATCTTTAAATGATACTTTTTAAATAATAATTCATCTAGCATCCGTAAGTACGTCTCAGATAGTGTCACGGCTCTTGAAAAATGTGTAATTTGTACAAAAAAAGTATCCTGACCAGTACCCGGTCGGCTCTCGACCATGAAATCTAACCAGGGTCGGCCCGGCCGGCCACCGGCCGGCTCCCGACCATGAGATATAACCAGGGTTGGCCCAGCCGGTAACCGGGCGGCTCCCGACCATGAAATCCAACCAGGGGTAGCCCGGCCGAGATCTGACCAGAAACCTTGTTGTAGTAGGGCCAACCGGGGCAATTTCTGCACGGGTTGGGTTATACTTAATTCACTTTATTTCTTTAGAACTTTCATTTATTCTTCTTAACTGAATGCTTGAACTATTTTGAAGTAACTTGAGTTCTTTTGAATCTGCTTCAATATTTTTGTTATTGCTTGGATTCTTCTAAATTCACTTGAGTTCCTTCAATTGATTGAAATTCTTTTGTATTGAATAAACTATAATTTCATTGAATGATGAATAAGTTAACGGTATATGGATTATAACATTAAATTACTAATTTTGCACATTTAATTCTGTAATAACGAATATCAAATTGTAAATTAAATTACATTAAACCTAGTGGTGTAGTGGAGGCCTGGCGAGCCCGGGCGCCGCCAGGGTACTTTTTTAGATGGCCTGGCGGCGCCAGGCCGCTTTTTTGTCGCACGAAAAATTGTTCTAATTACCATTTAAAGGGCTATTTACACAGCCCGTGTAGAAATGGTAACATGGATCCGACCAGGAGCCGGTCGGATAGCCCCAGATTGAACCGGGCGCTGGCCGGAGATACTAGCCCGGATCCGGCTGAAAACGTCACGGTAAACTGGTCGGATTTCGGCTTTCATACCGGCCGGGATCCGGTCGGGTAACCCGGCCACAGACCGGTTAAAAAATGTTGCTTCAGGCGAGAAATTGGTAACTTGCTTTTTCTTTTAAGGCTCATCGTAAAGAATACGGTGAACTTTAAATGCAAAATCGAGTCATCAAATTCTCGCGAGGAAATTAGAGAAGAGTTTTAAATACTGATGCTAGAATTTCCTAGCCATACCTTTATTTTGTGAACCACGTAGTGATTTGAGGTTAGGAAGTAGGAAAGAATGAATACACAACACTATACTTGAATGAAAAATAATAATTATTCGCGCAGTAAATGGGGGTTTCAAACTGATTACTGAAATAAGGTTGATTTTATTTGCGAACTTCAATCCGTTTTTTTTAAATCTTTTGCACCTACCGAGAAATACGCCTGACTTCGTTGTCAGATTGGAACTAGGTCTACCCTGTGTGTCATACCAGATATTAAAAATGGCGCTGAATTGGGCGGCAAAGATTATCGAAATGGAAGACTCGCGTTATCCTAAACTTTGTATGCTAAAACTAGCCGAAGCAGCAACCAGCAAAAATGTTAAATATAACTGGTTAGGTCGACTTATTAGATGTTTGGAGGGAGCGGGCATAAGTCACAATCTTATGGATCTCAATGGTCCCAATCTTATAACTCAAATTGACACTATTTCTGATAGATACAGTGATTTTTTCCATTCGCGGGATCTGTTAAGTTTGGAAAACAGTAATTTCAGTTATATATACAGTAAAGTTTTACACAATGACACGCTACCCCAGCAATATCTGCTATTCAAAGCTTCTTTCCATTTTAAGCGCATTTTCGCTCAATTAAGAACTTCCTCCAGATTCGCCGTCAAGTTGACCTCTAAAGCTGGAACAACTGTAATCGATCCACAACAGATTTGCCAGTTATGTAATCTAAGGGAAAATGAAGATCTCTTACACATCCTCGCCAAATATATAAACCCTGGAATGCTTCTCTCGATATACAACTTCATGAGTACATGTTTAAAAATTAGAGCTTTCTCCATATTTGAATAGTACACTGCCCGAACTCACCCAATATGAAGTAACAACTTATTGTACATACGATATTATAACTTTTCTTTCCTTTTGATATTTATCTTAATGTTATCGTTTTTGTAATAGTGACCTTCCTTTGCAAAAGAATCTTGTATGCTTATAGGCAATAAATAAATATATATATATATATATATTGGCACAATAGGCTTTATAGCTTGAGCGCCAGAGGAGCTCTCCATGGGCTCCTCGCCCGTCCTAAAACTAACTAACTGACTAACTACATTATGAATACAATTGTTATTCGAATGCCTTAGAATTAGTTTCTGCACAGATACACATCCAAAAAAATTTGTTTACTATAGGATAATTACTTTTCATCTAAAAAATAATATGTTTTCACCATAGATTGTCCTTCAACGATAGTTGCTATAAACGAATAACACCTATATCGCCGTTTGGAACAGAGAAAATTTTTCTTTTCTGCAGTCATTAAAAAATTCACAGTTTAAACTTATTTTACTCATAATGTTCTTTTTCTCGGCGAAATCACTTACTCTAAGCTCAAGAATTATATATCACTGAGAAAAATGACCTTATAAGTTAAAAAAGGCTCAAACAGTTATTTCATTCAAAAGAATTGATAAATACAATTATATTTCTTACTATATGTTGTCAAATAGGAATTTTTTTGCAATGATATTATTCTTGAGATATGAAAAGAAGTGACCCTGCAGGAAAGATAAATGTTATATGTTGAAAAATATGTATTTTTATAATAATTGTTGATAATAATAACAAGTATTGTTGAATGGAAATTTACTGTCATGATATTATTTTGAAGAGGAAAAAAATTATTTACAGAAAAAGTGGTGTATATTTGAAAATGCGAAATAGGTAAATTTGTTAGTACAAATATTTTATAACAATTTATAACAATGACAGAATCAGTATCAATCGCTGAAAATGCAGCAAATGCCAGTTTTACCCAATAATTTATTCATGACAATTAAATAAATAAAGGAAATAATTCTACAAGACAAATTTGCAATATTGATTTTTTTAATAAGGAGCCATCCATAAATTATGTGACACATTTTTAGATAATTTTTTACCCCACCGCCCCTCCCCCCATGTAACCAGTTGTAACAAAATCGATGCTGTTGTTTTTATTGTTTCCAATTGAAGAATTTTCTATTGCAAATCTTAAAAATTGAACTATTCAAAAACAAACGTTAAAAATTACATTCTTTTAAAATATATATCTTGAAAATTGACTAATTTTCAATTCTATAGTTAAATATTTCAACAGTTTTTCCCCAGTTTTAAGTTTAAAATTCTGTATTTCTGATGATTTACATTTTACACTTTTTTAATTTGGAAGATTTAGAATTAAAAACTCTTTAGACTTTTTACGTATCTCGCGTCTTTTGGCGTAATACTGAAATATTCGATTTTTGCCAATCAATTTCAATAAACAAATTGAAAACGACGAGTTTTGTCGAAAAACAGTTCAAAGTAAACACAGTATTTTAACTTGGCACCTATTAGTTGAATTAAAAAAATAATAATTTTGAATGAAAAATTAATTAAATTTTCAATTAAAAATTAGACATTTTCAACCAAAAAGAAAACAAGTTTTCGAAAAAATGGTAAAATTTTTAACTGAAACAGATACATTGTAATAGGGGGTGCAGTGTGTACTCTGTACTTAAATGCTTTACTCTTAAAATAAAATCACTCATTTAAAATTTTTCAAGCGTTTCAAAAAATTGTTATTCACATTTATGTTTTCCATTTTTTGTATCATGTTTTGCGTTAATCACTCCCCCCTTCTTCACATATCGCCATGTTTGTCTTACCATAAAGAATAAAAGGTCATGTCTCATTCTTGATTCTTTTGATTTAATCTTAATACTACATTTTCATCAAAGTAAGTATTCCAGAAAAAATATGTAACATTTGTCGCTTATCGTCATATTCTGGAGGAATTAAAGTCAATAATAAAGCAGCGGTTGTAAATCCAGATCTATAAACTTTTTCGTGTATATAAATGTCCTTCGAATCTCGAAAGACATTTATAGTATCACTGTAATTGATAGAATATAGCAGAGAATACCATAATAGGTAAATGGCAGATGTGGAATTAAATCTAAAAATTGTTCTGTTTAATTACACTTAAACTGTTAGCTAATTAGGAATATTTTTATCTGTGCCCTAATTAATCATATTTGTCAAATATAGTAATCAGCATTTAGTTCACAAAGTTGGTATACGACTGTGTGAAGGTTTCGAAATTGATATTGATAGAAAGATTTCATATTTTATAGAATCTAAAATAATAGAAAAGCAAAGCAAGGACAATATTTTTGATAAATGATGTAAGTTGATATTTTAACTTCAGAATTAATATATAATATTTTGTATAGATAATTGAACCGTTGCATTTATTATTGTTTATATATTGTAAATATTCTTTGAAATCTATGGCTTTTTTATTTTTTATTTGTTCTAAATATCCAATTTCCGATGAAAAATGTTAACATAACCTCAAGTTGTTCCCAAATTTTAAATCTTCTTTGAAATCCATGTCGATATTTTCGGTCTTTACGGTGAGAACCGCTGGCTTAACCTACAATTTTACAAAAATGTTATATCTTTGAAATCTAATGATTTTCTACCAAAAATTCCGACTTCCGGTGTAAAACGCCAATAATTCATTCAGGCTATTAACCAGTGAAACCTTGGCACTTCCAAGAGCGCCGATGATCAGGACGATTAGCTTAATAGAATATTCCGGGTATAACCGTAGTTTGCCTTTACCAGAGGCATAGATCTTCAGGTCATCCATATAAAATACATGAGTGACCTTATGATCGCGCTGGTTTATAATGATTTTCCCAAGATAAAAGTACGAGTAAATAAAAAAGTATATGCGGAATTAGAAACAAAAATAAAAAAGTAGTGCATTTGGCTCATATTGCCTCATGTCTAGGGCGGGATGAGCCATGCACTGGGATGGCATGAGCCACTTAATTAAATGACTTATTATATATTATTTATAAGTAAGAGTATTGTTGAGTTAGAGTATTATAAAACGAAAACATATCTTACACATATTTTTCAAAAATTCTACCGTAACTAACTCTATAAAAAGTGATTAGAAAAACGATTTATATCTACATATTTTTTAATAATTGTATAACAGAAATAAATGTAACAATTTTTTGAGTCACCCGTGTACCTTGTCTCAGTAAAAGTTAAATTCTACAGTAAGAAAACTCCCAAATACTAGACTGCTCTACTACATAACGCTACATAACCACAAGAATGTTTTTCTCATGTTTACATTATTTTACGAGTTTTGAAACTAAGTTACTTAAGAAATGTAACAGAAAAACAGTGCTTTGTTCTGGTTCCAGCAACTCATATTACTTTCTAATACAGACCTATGACAGTGCAGCTGTCATACTTTTTCCGAGCATTTTTGTTGACAAGATTAGTTTGTTATAGTACGTTTGAGCAATAATTAACACACTACATATCTGATACAATGAAACATTGCATCCTAACCTACTGACTGCTATACTAAGAGGTTAGATTATTGCACAGGAAGAGCTGGTCCATTCCACCCCGGAACAGTGGCTCATTCCGCCCCATATGACGCTTTCAAGTAAAATCAAAATTTCACCTGTTTCTGTTTTACAATTATACATAAATCTGTTAAAAAATCAAGGTTTAATAAATAAGCTATCTAAATAACCACTGGAAAATCATCTAATATGTGATTTTCTAAACAAATGCAAAATATCAGAATACAGGTCTTAAAACTGTTTCTTTCGTTTTTTTCGAATTTATTCAACATTAAGCGAAATTTTATTAAAAAATGCGTTTGATAACGTTCCTTCTGATATTATTGCAAAGATCAGTTACAAAAGAAATTATAGCCTACGAGAAATTTGAGTGGCTCATCTTACCCCCTATGCCCATCTCGCCCCTTTCGAAAAGAATAAATTTTATATTTTAAATAGGGCAATCGTTACAATCATTGGCTACTTAAGGAATTTTTCCAGTTTAACAATTTGTAAAAAACGTTATAGGCGCCGAACGAAATTCTAAAATACACAGATAGATAATCAATTATATAAATATTAAAATTATCACAGTAAGTTCAGCGTTAAAAGTAGTAGATAATTTATATTTAAAGAAATTAGCAATAATGTAAAAACACAATCATTGGCCATGAAGACATAGTGATGAGCATAGGCCAATGATTGTATGATTGGCCATTGAAATGTGGTGAAATACAGTCATTGGATACCTCGTTGTCCATATCAGTTATTAGATTACTGGTTCTGAAAGCACAGTGATTAGCCACTAAATCGCATAAACATTGGCCGCAGTCAAAAACTATTTTTGACATAATTTATACTAATTATTCATAACAAAGTGAGAAACATTTACGTACATAGTCTACAAAAAGTTTAAACAATTTTGAATGCATTTTTACAAAGATACTAGTTATTTGCTTTCTAGACATTGTGGCCAACCACTTATGGTTGCCAGATGGTCCGAGTGAGAAAAACGGACACTCCACAACCCCCCCCCCCCCATATAAAAAATAAAAAAAAACATTTCAAAAACATTTGAAATAATAAAAAAAATACAAATACAAAAAAAAATCGAAAGAGCGTGACTTATTTGGTGATTCTCGAACCAGATCATACTCTACCTGGAGTTTGGATGGAATTTAAATAAAAATTAAAAAAAAAAATTTCCAATTGCGCAGTCTCTGCGCAACCCATCTGATTGGTGTGGTTGCGCGCGCTCATTTGAAATGTGAGTAATTTCAATATATTCAAATGAGCGCGCGGAACCAGACCAATCAAGCTAAATAGATACTGAAAAGATGAAAATCATACAGAAAAAGTGGACATGTCCGCTGAAAAGCGGACGTCTGGTAACCCTTGAACCACTATGCTTCCGCATAATTCACAAGGACATTGATTGGCCACCCATTTATCAATAAACAGACATCATTTTAAGGTTAGAATACTACCGTCGTGTATCTTAATTCACCAAATTCAAATAAAATACAAAAGTTTTTAGTTAAATCTAACGCCACGAATAAAAAAAAAACTAATTTTCAACACTTGGATACTCCCCGTGTGGGAATTTCGTCATGTCGCTAGATGGACCCAAAGTAGGAAAAACTTGGCCCCAAATTGGGGATTTATATAGGACCAAACCACAAATAAAACGCCCAACCCGGCCAGAGCTTAACTTACCGACCGACTTAGCCTCAATTTGGCTCTATTTATTTTCCGAGTCTCAGCCACAGTAATAAATTACAGTACCAGTAATAATTACAAATTTTTTATTTGAAATAAACATTTCAAGTAACTGAACATTTTAACAAAAATATTTATGTCTATATATGTAGTTTAATTTTATCTTTAGCAATTGATCGAAGACGTTCGATACGTATTGTATTTACATTGAATATAATTGTGATAGAATTCAATTGATGTGCATTGTGAATATTAAAGACATATTTTATTATTTGTATATAACATCGACAAACAATAGAATATCATTGAATCATTGTCGTGATTTTATTTATTTTTAATCAAAAATAATTTACTAAAATTTTCTAATTATTGTATTACTGCAAGATATCCTGATAAAAAGAGGAATCTAATCTAAGAAATAAATACGGAAAATAAGAGGTCAACTAATTCTTTAACAAATTTTCAAATAAATCAGGTGTTTGCATGAGCTTTAAATTTAAATGTCAACTCCATTCGTTAGATCGTACATAAATTTTCAGAAAATTCCTGAGACCGGGAAAAGTGTTAGAAAGGAGCTAGTGTAAGCTGACCTATAATATACAGGAATAGATGGATTTTCTGGTGTAAAATGTCATCAGTTGTTAATAATACGGAAATTACCGATATCCATTAGTATAATGGTGGTGAGCTTGTAAAGCTCATTAAAAGGTCGTTAGGGGCTTGCCACAAGCCTACCTTCATCGTGTGAAGGTGACTCTAGATTTATTGTTAGCTGAGAGTATAAGGAATTTGGACATTGAGTCCGGTGTTGTAAAACGAATTCAACAAATAACAAAACATTATCAAAGAGTTTTATTTGTTAAAACTATGATAACAAAGTGTATCTTTCTCATATATCATTTGATCTTCATATCGACTACTCCATGCAATATGGAATCAAGTCTATTTGTGTCACAGTTCGATTTTTTGCAATAAAATAAACAAGCAGACCGTTCTATAGCATGTAATAAAATATTAACAAATTATATACAATATTAAATATTGCCGAGAATTGTATACAATTTTTATACGTGCTGTAGAGTGGCCTCGTTTTGTTTATTTTATCACTGAAAGTCCAAATGTCAAAATCGATCAAAATGCCCTTGATTTCATATACAGACCAACTCCAACCTGATTATATATACGTAATAGCCGTAACTTGATTCTTTATACGTACTTAGCAGAACTTGATTCCATATTGCATGGAGCAATCGATATAGTATACCTTCAAATCAGCTCAGTTCAATGAACCTCTTTTAGCTATGTATTATGATTGTTACAAATAAGTGAAAATGAATAAACTTCTTTTCAGCTTGTGATATCTTCAGATTAACAATAATAGACCAATTACGTTGCAGACATGAGAAGGAGAACTGGATAAGGACCATATGAGGCTGGCACTTCGTTACATTTAAAATAACGTATTCGAGGTGCTAACTTCGAACGGTCATTATCCAGTTGTCACCCACATATCGCCACTTACATATTTTACTAAAAGGTATATTTAGCTTCACTGAGTTTATTATATATATATATATATATATAAAATTAAAAACTAAAGGTGAACAACCACCGCCAGGGTCCCACTGGGAGCAACTGCCATAAAAAAAAATGACATCGGCTCCCAGTAGGACAGCGGTAAATCCCATTCATGGCCACGTCTCACAACCGTGAGATGGGTGGTCATAGTGGTCATATATATCTATATATATATATAGAGAGAGAGAGAGAGAGAGAGAGAGAGAGAGATACGTACCTGCTTTTTTTCGCCATCATTAGTTTTTATCGCTAACTCGATATTACTTTGGTCTATCAGAATTTTCGCATTATTAATGTAAATATCTTCTTGTCTTCCGTTTTGTTTTCGTGTCACCCACAGTGGCGGATTTCCATCAAGTTCCGAGTTTATGGGCATAGCATGCTCTAAGCGATCCGTTCTGAAAGAGGAAGTAGCTGTAACAAAAAAAATCATATTAATTCCTCACTATCGGTACAATCTTTCTGAATAAATTATCTGCCGTTTTTTTTTTAATAATTAAAAATGTTTTCGGATGTGGAACACAAAATAAAATTATAAGGCCAACAGTAACGATTTATAAGAAAAGGTATTTCGCACACTATGCAATTTCACAATAATCTAAGGATTAAATGTTCACATTGTGAAAACGCAACACTAGTAAGAAAAACTTGCGAACCGAGGGTGAAGACTGTGCGAAAGAAAAATGAAAAGCAAGACTTGAGCGAAACTTTTCCGCAAAAGCTACAGAGCTCGTCGCTTTATTATCTCGTTACTCGCTAGAACGTCGCAGTAATCCTCGGGGTTCTCCAGCGAACCTACTGCCATTCTGCATCCTGAAACGGATCTAGAAGGTTTCAGTACTTCAGAGGAAAAGTCACACAATGGCGCTCATTACCCACTCCGAGAATTGGGTCTCGTCTCGTAAACTGCCGTCGTCCGGCTCAGACTTCCAGCCTAAGAAACCCAGTAATTTTTCTTTTGCGAAAACCCTTAACTGCAGTGTAACTTTTTATACTACGAGAAATTGATTGGATGAATCTCCTTGGCTTTAGGATTCAATTTATAAATAAGACTTTGTGACTAAACTTTAAAATTAGGAAATAACTATTATGTTATGGCAGAATCAATCGAGGACTTACAAAGAATGTTGAATAAACTTAATACAAGCATGAAGAACATGGGCCTCAAGAGATCGTGTTAACTCTAGCAGGCCGCAAAAGCCACTGTTCCCGGACAGAAATGCAGCCGGGAAAACGTACTTTCGGCTAGGGAACAAAGAAAAATATGTTCCCGGGAAAATAAACCATGAGTTGTCGAAGTTCAACCCTTTAAAACAAAAAACAAAAGAGTAAAAATGCGACAGTAAGAAAAAATTCAATTACAAAAACTATTGTTCAAATAATTATTTTTCGTAAGTTTCAAACTTTTTCCCTAAAAAATGTTTCTTTGTTCATAAGACATGACTGATAATATTATTTTTATTCTTGAAGACCTCCTTTCTGAAGCGTCGCACGTCGTCTTTTATCTGTTACCAGAAAACGGTCGATTGTAGGAAAAATTTGAAAAAATACACAGATATTTTTTCAGCATTCTTCAATGCAATACATCACAAAAATGTACATTCAAAACTGATATACGGCTTCTCATCTTCCTTCGTTCTTAAGAAGTAGTATTGATAAGTAATTATATGGTTGAATTAGGAAGACTTTAAGCTTTCAGATGTTTTGTATGAAATAGTTCAAACAATTCTTGACTTTTTGAGGGACACATTTTATCGTGTATCTTGCAATAAAACGAATATGGATGTTTGAAAACTTTAGGAATAAAAAAATTCAAACTGGAAACTTTTAAAATAGTAAACGTATTCGAAAATATGCGTGTAGAATTTGTTATAAATATTAATTATTGAATATATTGTATTGAACTTACGTATCAAATCGAGAGAAGTAGCCAAAACAAAGATTAGAATTTCCGTAACAATTTTCATTCTTTCTGAATAGACTCAGTGACAGATAACAGAAAATTGATCTTCCAAGAACTTCGCATGAACAGCAACTGAATAAATGCTACTATATACATATACTAGGCCGTATCCTGTAGACAATCTTTTCTAGTAGGGATAGCTGAAATCTTGCAAACTTGATTGCTTATTCATCGAACGTTCTGGACAAACAGAGAAGAAACAACGATTTATTTATTCTTCATAGTCAATGGAGGGGATCTGGGAACATTAAATTCAGATCTCAAACTTTCCTAATTTGCTGGATTTATTATCTACAAAGCGATGTAGAACCTTGAGACTTATTAGACACTAAAAGATAAATGTGTTACGGAGGCAGATACATTATTAATGATAATAATTAGGTGACAATAGTATAAAAATACAAAAAACGATAAAAGGAATTAAATATGCCATAAATAAATGATGCATACATATTCATTCAAAAGAATCTGCCCGCTGCGCCTGCACGTTATCATCGCATGCGGCTCCCCAGGCGGAAAAGTCGGACTTATGCCGGATCTTACGAACAGCATAGTACCGCGCCATTTATAAACGAGAAGCAATGCCAGTGCTGATCAATTGTACCATGCCGAGCGTTGGCGCGGTACTGGTTCAGTACTGCCGCGCAGTACTAAGTTCAAATGCTGGAATTTTGTTCATGTAAACGTTCAGAACTTCAGTATAGGTGCCTTTTGGGTATTTATATTTATATCATATATACATAAATATATTTATATTTTAGGTAATTTTAGGTACAGGGGGTGCAGTTCCGAATAGCTGAATTTTTCGATTTTATTGAAACTTGGTATACTTATGTATTTTGACGCGCTGATTACAAATATTACAGTGAAAATTGGCGACTAAGCGATCTTCATGGTGAACACCATAAAAAACACCATAAAAATCATGTTTTTGCGTTTATCTCAGTAAATACGCAGAATTTCGAAAAATGTTGTGAACAAAAGTTTTAGCTAATATAAAAATACGTCTTTTTTGTGGAATACACTTTTCGCCTACAACCATTATTTGTTGTAAAAACAAGAAAAGGACGAAGAAAGTTACGCAAATGCGTTTGGTCACGTTTTTTTCTCATTTTGTTATAACTTCTTATATTTATGTAATTGGACGCGCTGATTACGAATATGATAATGAAAATTGTCGACAAAGCGATTTTCATGGTGAAACCATGAAGAAACCATGAAAATCATGGTTTTTTCGTTTATCTAAGCCACTACGCAAAATTTTGCGAGTGATAGTTTTCGAGAAAATTAGTAATAGATCTAACCGTCAGCTCTTTCTCTATTGTTAATCACAGTGGCGACAGGCCATAAGTGTCGACGAGAGACCGTAAGTAATGGCAGCAACCACCGAACCCCTACCCCTTTCCAGCCAATAGTGGGGGCGAAAAGGCACCCCTGTGATAGTTCACAGAAATAACTTAGGCCACACAAGACCCCCTTTCCCAGGTGTTGTGGGGGCGGGCAGGCACGCCTGTGGCATGTCACGGAAATAACTTAAGTCACACACGACATCCTTTCCAGCCTACTGTGGGGACGGGAAGGCACCTTCGTGACAGGTCACAGAAATAATTCAAGTCATACACGATCTCCTTTTCAGTCCATAGAGGGGGCGAGAAGGAACCCCCGTGACAGGTCACACAAATAACTCAGTTCACGCACGATCTCCTTTTCAGCCTATATTGGGGACGGCAAGGCACCCCTGTGACAGGTCACAGAAATAACATAGGTCACACACGACCTCCTTTCCAGCCTACCGTTGGGGCGGTAAGGCACCCCCGTTCGCATAGGGGAGTTGTGGCTTCAGCTGAAGCTGGCATTACTACATGTTTTTGACCAAAATTACCGGGCACAAAATCTAATTTTTGCGGCATATATTGGCACTAAGTAAGCACTAAATTCCTGTGCAAAGTAGAATTTTATACCACTAATAGTTGCCGAGTTTCACATTCCAGTCACCTGAAGCCAGCGTCACTAAACGTTTTTGACTAAAATTACCAGGCACAAAATTTAACTTTTGCGGCACATATTAGCACTAAACAAGCACTAAATTCCTGCGCAAAGAAGAATTTGATACCACTAATAGTTTTCGAGTTTCACATAGGGAAGTTGTGGCTTCAGCTGAAGCTGGCACTACTACCTGTTTTTGACTAAAATTACCGGGCACAAATTTTTTGTTCTGCAGCATAAATTGACACTAAATAAGCACTAAATTATGGCATATTGCCCGTATCGATATGACAATGTAGTAATGCCAGCTTCCGGGACCTATAAATTTATATTATTAAAATTCATAATATACATTGGTATTGAAACAAACGTATTTGCACCGTTTTGTTTTAGTGAAACTTGTGTGGTTTTGCCATATATTTAATTTGTTTATGTTCAATGTTATTTTTTACGATCTGAACCAAAAATACGCATTCTAGCGTAAAGTGATTCTAAGAAAATTTGTATAACAAAAGTTTATTACAAATTTGTAGATCATTTTTGGTAGAAAGACTTTTGTGTATGAATTTTTTTTCGTCTCTTGTGTGTTTTTTCCAAAAAATTGATTATTTCATTTTTAATGCTATTTTTTAAGATTAAAAAAAACGCCGCTTCTTTAAAAAAATTGTTTATGACAAATTTTTATAGCTCTTTCTTGTGTGAGTAACTTTTGTCTATTAATTGTGTTCATAGCTTGTGTCGCTTGTCCAAAAATGTAATTCTTTTATTTTTAATTTTATTTTCTACGAATAAAACAAAAACTACGCATCCTATCAAAAAGTGATCAATAACATATTTGTAGATCTTTTTTATATGCACAATTTTTGTTTCTTCATTTTTTTTCGTATCTTGCGTAGTTTGACCGCAAAGTGGATATAAGATTTTTCATTATTATCTTGTGCGCTCAAAATTTTAATTTTGGATTTTTAAAAAATTCGAACATTTATTACGAACATAGTGTAGGGTGTTCAAAAAGCAACGTTTTTCCCCTCTTGACTTCTTCTTATTATCGTGTGTTTTTTGGCTTAAAATGGTCATTTTCGTTTGTTTTTGGGAATTTTGTAAATGCTATAACTCCAGTAATTTTTATTTGATCAAAAACAGTCATTAGGGTAAATTGTTCGTCTTTTTGAGTATTACGAACATCCGTACATAGAATTATTAAATCTCAAAAGAATGTGGTCTTAACAATTTTTAAAATGCGCTCACTTTTTGAATTTTTATCCAAAATGGCCGGCTAACGAACTTGAACTTCATTTTAGGACACTCGAAGAGTATACCAAAGCCCAATCTAATCTGTCCATTCCTTCGAAAGTTATCGTGCTCTAACAGACTGAAAATACACACACACACACATATCCCCTAAACAGACTCATTCGCGAAAACCTTTTTTTTTGGGTTCAGAAGGTCACAAGACGTGGACATTATACAAAAAAGGGGGAGGGGGGGGGTTGTCAAATTTTACACAAATCTAATACCTTCGCTGATGAGAATGTAAAAAAAAACTGGTCAAACCCACAAAATATGTTTTGATGCTCAAGATTTGTTTTGAGTCCGTCAAACAGCTTTCTCAGTACTCGTATAGTGTAAACATGTAGACTACCGAGTAGAATCTGTGTAGCCAAAACATAAGTTTCATTCTAAGATTGCTGCATAATAGGATGGAAACTTTGATAGTTCTAATTCAAAACAAAGCATTGTCAAAACTTCAACCCTGTCTTAGCTTTGTTGAGGAACTTATTCTTGCGCAGAGGAGTGTAGCAGCAGGTATGTTTTGCACGCTTCGCGGCTGGCGACGCAACGCGACGGGTAGTGGAATAACGTATGTACGGTGAGTATAACGATAATAATGCATGTACAGTTCACATTGCATTCTGTGCGCGAACATTCCTCGCGTGGGAATAAATCCCCTTCGCGTGTACCAAGTGTACCTATTTGTGCACGGACGAGCATACATGTCGATGCGGTACTGCGGTAGTTTGCGTTGTGGCACGTCGGGAGATCGAGCATGACATTATGAACCCGAGGAGAAATCAGGGAGGCGTGAACGGAGTTATGAATTAGCTGCCGCGCATCTACCTGGTACCTACCCTCCAACAACCAATCTAGAAGTCAGTCCTTTCACTGATTTTACCTTCAATGTAGTTTCCAATGTAAAGAGAGGGAGAAAGTCAAAGAAAAAAAAAGAACTATGTACGAATCACGGTGATAACAACTTATCGGTAGAGCATTCCGAGCTCCGTGTCCTCAAAACACACGAGGGTTTCGCCGGCCTCTCCTTGTGATTTCGTCGTGTCCTGTGACCATCCATATCACGGTTGTGAGACATGGCCATGAGTGGGATTTACCGCGGTCCTACTGGGAGCCGATGTCATTTTTTAGATGACAGTTGCTCCCAGTGGGACGAGATCGCGTTAACTCTAGCAGGCCGCAAAAGCCACTGTTCCCGGACAGAGATGCAGCCGGGAAAACGTACTTTCGGCTAGGGCAGGTCTCACCAAAAGGCAGTCAGTGACTGCAAATACCGACCTGTGTCAGTCACGAGACTAGGTCAAACAGGCCCTCATAAATCTTGTCGTTGGACTGGTCCCTAATCCTTCACGGTAAATCACAGTTTAAAATGAAATAATGAAATGTACTGTGAATTCAAGTAGAAAAAAATCAGACCCTTCGGTATGAACAATGAGCCGCAACGAGCCATGACCATAACGACCGTAACCCTTTCCAGGATTCCTGGAAACCGAAGAAAAAAAATGGCAAAATAAATTGGTGGCAGTCATGGACTTGTCGTGTCAGTCAGCACCTGCTGAAAGTGGTGAGCCCTGGGCTAGGGGACGAAGAAAATATAATTTTGAATATTTCTGCGTTGGCCGGCACAGTAGGACAAGTGGTAGAAAAAAGTACCCTTTTGATGACAATAGTAACGGAATCGGCTTGCATCTGGAGTAACTATTGCCAGCGAAAGGGTACTTTTTCCTACCGCTTATCCTGCTGTGCCGGCCCACGCACCAACACTAGTAAGTCAGAAATATTCAAAATGATATTTTTTGCGTGAGAATCATTATATCATAAATTTAATTATTGAACTGCACTCGCATCACAAAACTGCACATGTGGAGATTTTTTTGAGCACGTTGCAATCAAAAGAAGTGAGGGGCTCCGACTTTTGTTCAATTTGTATATAAAACTAATGCTTTCTCACTTTTTATCCATGATATAGTGATTGAAAATTGTTAACCAACCTGTCACCACATCTACCACATTATGCTGTTCAAGATAACTCAAGTAATTATTCTGCCGTTCAAAATTTAATCGCACTACATGACTGACTGTCACTTTATTCAACATCAGAAAAGGATCATAAATGTTGGGATACATGTCTTACACAAAGTGTAAGGGTGCCATCCACGGAATAATAATAAGCATCAAGCATGGAATAATGTGACCTATCATTCTTCAATCTTCATGCTTGACTGTGCTGGCTGCACCGTAAACATGCGTGAATATGCGCTCTAACTATATCCTTCCGCAAGAAAAAGAGATAGTAGAGCGCAATAGGCATAGGGTTGTAAGGTTTCATGAAACTTTGACCAAATGAAAAGTTTCCAAAGTTTCAAACATTAGGGCGGGAAAATTCAAAATATGAAAAATACTACTAAGTATTAAATATAAACATTTAATAGTATCCTTTGTGTTACAAAGCTAATCGATTCGACGAATTTAAATAAATAAATCACGTGTTAGTTGTTAATAAAATGAAATCTGGCATGCGCAGTACGCTGGGGGCGGTGCCTATTTCAATTAGGTATTTCATGATGTGACGTCAGCTGTCAAGATGTCTGCACGCCGAGGGCCAAACAATTATTCCAATTGCATAACATAAAACTTTATTTTTTCAATAACTTAAAAAGTACTCATTTTCAAAACAAAAGTGTATTCGGAAATTATTTTTTATTTTTAAAAAGCTATTTAATTTGCATAAAATTATTCATGATAAAATAGATTTATTTTCGATCTTAATTTAAAATAAATAATAAAATCGTTACAAGAATCGAACTCTTGAGAACGGCAAAAGACCCGAATGCTAGAGAATGACTCAGGTTCTAATGGCCTAATGTCTTTGTTTATTATTTGAAAGTACATTTTTAAACCAACCTAAACTTTTGAAAAACCAAATTGCGCAACAAAATTGCACAAGAAGGATTGAAAAACAATTATTTTCATCAAATAACTGTTTTTTAATAAACAAATACTCAAGAAATTTAATTTATGCACAATAATTGCACAAAAAGAGTTAAAATGAGAGAAATATGTTTACAAAAAACATCGTAAAACGGCTCATACGAGACAGATATATGACAATTGAAAGAAGAGGGAGAAAAAAGAAAGAGACATTCAAAACCACCTCTCTCTCATTTATTTATTATTTATCCGTCTTTTTTATACTACCTGGATCCAACATGTTTCAAGGCCTTTTAGGCGTCCTCATCAGGGAAATTTTAATAGGAAACTAATAGAGAATATTTATATGTTATGCAGTTAACAGAGAGAATTATTATCAAGTACTTTTCCATATCGGTGATGTAAAATATTTTTCTTTAATCAAGCTTCATTATTTTATTTTCCTTATTGTAATTCTGCTGAAAAATAGGAAAGTATGTATTTCCATATTTGAAAGTGCCCGCTAACTTCCCATTGGCTATTGATATCGGCACCGCCCCCAGCGTACTGTGCATGCCAAAGATATCCGCGTTCTGACTAGGGTTGTAAGTCCATGAAACGTTTCATTAAAACATTGAAAGTGTCATGAAACAATGAAACGTTTCATAGGACCAAATTTTCTGAAATATTTGAAAGTTTCACAAACACGTATGCGCTTGCGCACTTATGTCGAGTTGAGGTTAGTTAATGTAATGGCGTTGTTCAATGGAATAATCGTGTTGAAACTTGAAAGCTTGATAATACGAACAAATACGAGTACAGGCGCGATTACCGAGTACCGGACTACCGGGTAAGATATATATATATATATATAAAGATAAATATAATGAAATATTATATGTTTTAGGGTCGCGAAACACCTTCCCCAGTAGAGACGCCATACATGTGTAGACAAAGGAACAGTCTGGCGCGCTCAACGACCTGCGTGGCAGGAACCGAGCAACAGGAAGTCAATGAGATGGAACGTGGTCATTTATTGTCACCACCAGCGATTCATCACTCCGTCCAACTACCTCATCTCATCATACCCACGGCGCCCACTTTAACTTAACGTCAACATATTGAACCTCTACCTCCAACGCCGAAGCCACGCGGACCAAATCTTCAAATATCCACTATTTAATTAATTCCATCAATCTCCCTTTTTCTCTGCAGTCCACATTAATCGAAAGCTTTTCTTATTAATCTCATTAAAATTTAAACGCCTCACAATTTCGGTACTCTTAAATTTTCGGTCTTTTCAAAGAACCTATCGGATTGCAGGCCTGACGAGTCTGCCCAGATTTCCAATCTAATATTGAATATTTGCGAAAATCCAACTGCTTCCAGCAGAAACTCCATTTCCAGACATTTGGTCCGCTGTACAAAATACGATAGACTAACGAACCGGACTCCGAAATCGTTGGAAAATCATTTGGTTTTTGGAACTAAAGGGTAAAGTTAATAGTTGAACCCATCGTCACAGAGAGACTTTAATTCATTATTGTAAGTAATTGTACGAAACGTTGTATGATGTACTTTACGAAAAAGGTCCCAACTGAGTAAGTTTGGTCCTCGCGAATCCCACGGATAAATTGCTTAACAATACTTCTGCAAAATTCTCTGTGATCTCGGACTTAGTCCCCGAAAATCGAGAATGTTTAGGGCCTTATTGAGCTCGTATTTTATTTCGGAGAAATGCCAAATGTGGATACCAAATCGAATGCGTATCGATCCGCCGCGATCGCCGACTCCTAGATGCCTTTCAGAGTATATAACTCGGCTGTATTCGTCTATTCGATTGACACTTTTTCTTTCGACCTTTCTGGACTCGCACAATGCACGACGAAATTCGAGAACAGCGAGAGAAACCGCGTTTGTGAACGATTCAAGCTTCGATTTTTTTTATATTATATATCAATATAATTTTTTCTCCGCGAAGCTTTATTGTTTTCTATTTCAAGCTGTTTTCAATTTTTTAACGACTTTTACGTTTTCGACGCATTCTAATTTTGAGATTTTATCGCTTTCGATTTTTGCTTGAATTACATGCGATAGTGTAAAACAGACCTCTTCAGAGAAGAGAAATTTCATGATTTTTACTCATGGAACAGTTGTGGCATTTCCACCACTACGACTCCTCACTCAGCACAAAAAAATTCCGTCTCACTCTTACAGCTGAGGGAGGAGGCGTAGTGGTGGAAACGACACATTTGTTCCGTGAGTAAAAATCCTGAAATTTCTCATCCCTGAAGAGGCCTGGTGTAAAATGCAGAAATTTTCTTCTGTATTGAACACTGATTAGAATAAAAGGCAACAAAAAACATTGAGGCTTTTTTCGAAGCTTGAATCTTTCTTTGATAATTAATTGTACATTATAGCATAATTGATTTTTTAATTATATTCATCGCACTTTATCAGACGCAGTTTTCCTGACGTTCAAAGTCAGCGCGTTTTGTACATAATCTTAGGATGATTATTCATTTTGTCGTAGCAGACAAATTTTTCATCGATGAAACCTTATCGTTTCTCGAACTGTAAACAATTGTTCAAAAAGTATTAAATTGATTCTTACAATGAGTATTTTTATCAGGATTGCTGCTATTCGAAACCAGAGTATTTTAAATCCAGTGACTCGGCATAGGGTCTAAATGTAATTTGTGACTGAAACTTTAAAGCTAAATTTGTGTTTTAGAATGAAAAAAAATAAAAATAAAAGCGAAAGAGAATGTAAAGATAATTATTAAAGATGCGAGCATTTTCTCTGAGGTTGATCGTTTTTGTAGAGAAATTTTTATTTAGGAAATTAAAGAATAATCTCTGAGTAAATGCGCGTGTTAATTTTTTTTTATTCGAAGCAAGAAAAACATGACACATGTGGCTATGCCTGATTTTTTCAAATAAACTATGCATTAAGTATCTACGCAATAGAAAACGAAGAAAATAAATATTTATAATCCAATGTTATAAAATTATGGAGAAATAAAAATTTTATCCATGGAACTTGGAATGGAGTTTTATTGTGTTTAATTTTTCACATTTTAAAGTTTAAACCGGTTGCGTTCAACTTTTTGAAAGTCGAAAGATTCCAAATTAAAATTTTTGACCTTTAGAAACTTAACTATGTTTTTCTTAAGAAGTATCTAGAATAGTAAAGACAATTAGATCTCAAAAAAACTGGTGTAACGATATGTGTATCTCTAAAATCTCGTTATCATTGTTGTTGAAAACCTGATTGGCTTTCCATCACTTGAAGTTGTTTTCATATCTTCAATTAGAAATGTAGAAAAATTAAAATGTTATACACGTTTTATGTTGGTATTGAGCTAAAAATAGTTATGGAGGAATAACGGCGATGAATTAAATACATTTTTCAATGTTTTGATGAAAAGAAACAAGCCCATGCCAAATCATATGATTTCTCTCCAAGTTATATCAATGTTATAATTAGATAAGGTTATTTTCTCAGGGGGGAAGATTTCAACGGGGTTTCCCTCAAACTGTAAATGATATTCAAAATGTTTTAAATTTCCTAAAAATTTTAACTGTTGTTCAATGAAGACAATTTTATACTTCGTAGGTTTGTGTATGTGTTCCACTCATTTACAGCGCATACCTTATTAAAATAAGATATTTCTTTTTAATTTTCAAGGTTGCGTTTGAACTTTAATCAACTCTTTCCTATTTCTCAATGATACATTTTTCGCTTTTTAATTCTGAATTAAAGTTATGAAAGTAAAATCATACCACTTGATTATTCTTTTCGGTATTAGCTCAGAACTGCGAAGCCATAACCGCAACTTTTGGATATTGCGTCATACAGACCTTTAAAAATGTATCCTTATACTAACATACAATACCTAGAAATTCACTTTTTCACACCTCCTTATCTTCTATGATTAGACTCTAAACAAACACATGCGTCTAGCGAGATAAGGCCCAGACAGCCGCCGACTGGCACCAGACATCTGAGCAAATAGAGGAGTGTGGGCTTATCTCGTCTGGTGAGCCATAGTTGCCCTTTACTACTTACGGAAAAACAAATGAATATTGCTGAAACACTTCGTAACGAAACACATCCTGCGACGCTGAAAAGGGCTTTCAACTCCGAAGACAGAACAGACGTTATTGAAAAATGAACAAACAACAAAAAAACAAGTGAATGCTGCTGAAACAGTTGAAGTGGCGGAACAAATGAATATCGCTGAAACAGTTGGTGACGAAGCAAGTTCTATAACGCTGAAAAGGACTCTTAAACCCAGTGAAGGAAAAGACGTTGTTAAAGAATGCAAAAACAACGAAAAAACAAGTGAACGTTGTTGAAACAGTTGACGTGGCTGAACAAATGAATAGTAACGTCTGTTCCTTCCCTGGAGTTGAAAGCCCTTTTCGGCGTCGCAGGATTAGTTTCGACATCAACTCTTTCAGCGATATTCATTTGTTTTCTTCCTTGAACTGTTACAGCAACATTGACTTGTTTTTGAGTTGTTTGTTCATTCTTCAGTAACGTCTGTTCCTTCACTGGATTTGAAAGTTCTTTTCAGCATTACAGAATTCGCCTCGTCACCAACAGTTTCAGCGATATTCATTTGTTCCGCCAATTTAACTATTTCAGCAATGTTCGCTTGTTTTTTCATTGTTCAATAATGTCTGTTCCTTCAATGGATTTGAATGTCCTTTTCAGAGTTACAGAATTTGCTTCTTCACCAACTGTTTCAGCGATATTCATTTGTTCCGACACTTCAACTGTTTTAGCAACATTCACTTGTTTTTTCGTTGTTTGTTCATTCTTCAATACCGTGTGTTCCTTCACTGGTGTTGAAAGCACTTTTCAGCGACGCAGGTTTTGTTTCGTCAGGAAGTTTTTCAGCGATATTCATTTGTTTTTCCGTATGTGTCCGATTCTCGACATCCGATAGTTGGATCAAGCACCCAGGATCATGAAAGGCAAGGCGACTCACGTGTAATCAAGCAGCCCGGTCCGTAAGAGGCTGTGACTCACGATAATTCTGCACCTTTGTTTGTGATATGCGAGGGGACTCACGTTAACCAAGCACCCCGGTGCGTGAGAGGCAAGGGGACTCATGATAATTAAGCACCACATGAAAGGAGTTTCAAATCTTACTGTAACCTCCACGTGGTGGGCCCTGGGAACTGCAATTATTGTAGACTGACTACAGGCGTTCAAATACACAAGGGAACTATTTTAGTACATTTATCATCCAGATTGTGAAATTTTGAACTCTTAACTGGATGTCAGCTAAATTCGGAAGCACCAGAATTTTTTTTTTTTATGATAATCGTTGCTCCACATACCCATTTCACAACGTACAGAATCCAATATACGGTGCACTCATGGTTTTTATTTTTTCTAACTATGCTCTACCTCTTTGATCCTTTTGGAGATGAAATATGTTTCAGAACATGAATTGAAGATTTTTTTGATGAAAGATGAAAGTGGTGCTCCGAACAAACCCCTTGAAAAAACAATTTCAAAATTTTTCTTGAGGTTATGTTTGCGGAAAAAAGTTTATAAACTTTTTCCAGCATCCTACTATTGAGTTCCATAACATATTTTTTGCTCATCCAAAATCGGCCAGGCAGTTCTCAAGAATAAGGAATTTTTCGATTTTTCTTCTAACCCCCATAACTCCCATAAAAACCATTTCTGGGAGATAACACTCTAGGGTATTACACTACCGATTGATGCCATCTTATGATAAAAATATGAACCTAATCAGGCTGGGGGCCTATGACAAAGCCACCGAACGCGTCCTCGGGTTGCGGATAGAGGGTCCCTGCACCAAGGGTTTTTGCTGAATACGGTTACAATAATTAATAAGCAGTCGCGGACAATTGTCCAGGGATGGTCCCAAAGGAATAATCTCTAAGCGAAGACGTAGCAACCCTGCCGAAAGCTGAAGGGCACCTGGGTGAGGTGTCTTAAACGGTGACTCTGGGATACCAAGCGACCTCTCAGAGTATGCAGCCTTATCCTTGCACGCGGGGCTCTACAAGGATGGACCAACCCTTTCCCTAGCTGCGATTTCGTCGTGTCCTGTGACCACCCATCTCACGGTTGTGAGACGTGGCCATAAATGGGATTTACCGCGGTTCTACTTGGAGCCGATGTCATTTTTTAGATGACAGTTGCTCCCAGTGGGACCCTGGGGTGGATTTTAACCTTTAGTTTTTTAATTATATATGCATAAACATGTTTGTTGTTTGAAATTGCATTTATGTACATTTAAATCAATAATAACCTTTAAAAATAATTTTTTTAAAATTAAAATATATGCACATATCACTTTGAAAATTCAATTCATATATAATCATTTCACAACGTAACAAACACTTTAAAAAAATAATTAATCGATCAGTTCACAAAATCAGAAGCATGCAACTATAACTTTCATTAAAAAATTGAAGTAGCGCTAAACCGATTAAAATTAAAATTCTCTAATCTTAAAATTAAACTCGGGATCATGCCACCTGGATGAAAAATTTTGTTTTGAAAATGTGATGAGTTGATTCCTGTACAGTTTGTTTGCACGTGTGTTTAAATTTTTTTTTTTACAATTTTTATACACTTATTGATATTTTTAATTCCAACAATAATGTTTAAAAAGTATTAGCATTGATAAAAATTTGTCTTTGATGAAAGTATTTGATTATTTTATTTTAATTAATACATAGTATCTATTAAAACCCAATTTTTTTAAATTTTTTCGAATTGGGAATTTTCTATTTCGGATATTTTATATGATAATTTTCTGTCGGGAATTTCCCAGCTCGGGATTTTTAAATTCCCAAAAAGTTGGACAATTTTATTATGCTTATTGTTTATCTATCAATTACATAACCTTAAAATCAATAATCAAATTACGTTAACTAATAGATAAAGATTAACATTCAATCTTCATGTAGTTTATCATTGTTGAAAAATTATTCACCTGATAATTAATTAATCAAGTCGCAAAATAAGAAGCATTAAACTATAACTTTGATTAAAACATTCACCTAATTTTTACTTTACATATTTTTTAAACAATTATTTTCCTTGAAACATTCAAGTAATTTTTACATTATATATATGTTTTTGGTCTGAAATTGCATTTTTATAAATTTAATTCAATAGTAACCTTTAAAACTTATTAATATATGCACATATCGTTTTTGAAATACACTTTTAAATAATAATTAATTAATCAGTTCACAAAATAAGAAGTATGGAAATATAACTTTCATTAAAAAATTGAATTAATTTTTACTTTATCTTTTTTCAAGTTTGAGTAGTAAGAGAGATTATACTTTATAATATACCACTGCGGTGGCGCCACGAACTGAGACTATTTGGTCATTCATCCAATCTAATCGAGTAGAATATAGCACATACAATAATATCGACGCGCATATCATGATAAAGAAGAACATCTGCGACTGGATTAGAAATTTAGAAAAATTATTGAAATACATTTCATTTTACCCCGTGTATTGAGAAAGTCAGTCATAACAACCAAAAATACGAGGGCTGTTTGATAAGTCAGCGACTTTTTGAATTTTTTTTTCGTGGGCGAAACATGGATCCACCACAACACACCAGAGAGCAAGGAACAATAAAAAAAGTTGGTTTCTCCGGGTTAACGTGCACCAAAGAAGGCAAAGGTGGATCTGTCGGCCAACAAGTTCATGGCCATAGTTCTTTGGGGTGCACGCGGTATCATTCACATCGATTACCTTCAGAAGGATAAAAAGATCAACGGCCAATAGTATTCAGAGCTTTTGGACAGATTCGATATTGATTTGAGGCAAAAACAACCGCATTTGTCAAAGAAGAAAGTGCTGTTCCATCAGGACAATTCAAGGGTGCACACGTACGTAGTCACGATCTATAGGAATATTATACCGAATCCTCATTTGACATCACTTTCATATATACGATTTTTTATTCCACTTAATATTTATTATTCCTAATTTTCGTTTAATACACTTTTTGTTCTTCCGAATTTGTATTTAACATAATTGTCATTTTCAAGAATTTCTACTTGTCACATTTTACATTTAAACGAATTATTATTCAATAAAATTTATGTTTTCCTGATTAAACACATAACCTAGTATTCATTTACACGAATTGCCATTTGTTATAATTTCCACATAATCGAATTGCCATATCACGAAAATTTCATTTGTCCTACAGCCCATCCGGCCTAAAATAAAGGCGTGAAATTCAAATAAAAAAATCCTGATTGCCTCATTTTGAATGTTGCGCCTTTATTTTAGGCGTTTTGAAGGAACGCAACTAACAAGGATTCTCCTTCATCATTTTTAACTTCACTTCAAGGATGCTATCTTAATTCTTAGTGAATTAGAATAATATCAGTGAATTTGTGGGAATTGATTTTTTGTTTTAAGTAAATTAGTTTATGCATGATTGTAAAGACTTTGCACTCCATATTTCTTTGGAGACCTCATTGTGCATGTTTGCATTTAGTGTGGGGAATTAAATGAATGAAAAAGTAGTGCGTGCAACATTTATTGTAACGACTTTGCTCTTTATCTAACGATAAAGACCTCGTTGTGCATGGTTGCACCAGCTACTGAAATTTGAATGGGTTTTTTTTTTTTTTTTTTTTTTTTTTTTTAATTTTAAAAAACAACCCGAGGACGCGTTCGGTGGCTTTGTCATAGGCCCTTCAGCTCGATTCCTGAGGAATCAAAACCGAACCGAATAAAAATAAAACCGAATATATATATTGTAACCTGCAAGTTACAAGGGTAGCCTGAATGTGGGCAACGAAAATACTTCCTGTGAGATGCTCCCGAAATTCAGCATCTTCCAGGAGAAATCTCAGAGCGCAGACTCTAAAACCCCCACTCGGGAGAAGTTGCGTAAGAGAGAGAGAGAGAGAGCCTAAATAGCCGAGATCTCAGGGTGAAAACCTTGTAGGAAGGTCAGAGGATTGTATCCTTTAATACCTTGTTACATATTTTGCCCACTCCCAGAAGTGAAAGGATCCCTACGAGAGCCGAAAGCGATCAAATTGCTGAGACTGTCTAAAAAGGACATTCAGTTTTGGCAGAATAAAAGAAATTGCGACTCGTTAGGTCTGAGCCTACAAATTTTCGGGGTGTTTTCTTATGCGACTCGTAATTTACTTTAAATCATTTGAGTGCGGACTCTAATTACGACATAACGAAAGGCTATTAGAAAAAGGTATTTTTATGTGCAAAGAATTGTATTTTTAATTCGTAAGCAAAGCCTAGGTTATACCGGAGCCAAAGGTCACAAGAATTGAATATAATTCTGAAACCGGATAAAAGTCGTATTTAAATTGATTTACATTCAAAAGAGGGGTTATACCGCTCTGACTGGGTGTTAAAATACTTAAATACGAATTTCAGACCTGAGGAAAGTATCTTTTTTGTCTTACAGAGACTCGGAAAGTCAAAAGAGAGGAAAATCAGTAAAATCTATTAGAAGCCACTCGCTCTCTCTTCCGTTCTCTCTCGAGGACAAAGAGCGCTGCCTGAAGCTCGAGCATTCCTCGTCAGAGGCTATAAGCTTTGAACGTACTCTTACAGCACAGTTAGCAGGCTTAGGCGGGAGCACCTGATTGACAGGTTGTAAACCCAGTAGCCAAGCATACTCATAATTGAGATAATCACCTTATCACTCTTTGTGTATTCTTGAATAGATACTATAAAATAAATTACTTTGTTTTTACCTAAAAATTTGGGCTGATCGGAAAACCCGTATTGTGAAAACTCCTTACTGTACGAATCGATTCTCGAGTGACACATTTTATGAGAAAGTAACAGGTAGTAAATTCACCTCAACACAAGAGAATACGACTGCTTGGTAAAGTAAGGAATCCTCCAAATCCCACTTGACCATTCTTTCTATTTCTAAAATATCATAGGGACTCAAACTCCATAAGAGTTGTATTTTTTTTATTTAAGGATAGAATTATTCTCGTTTTAATCAAACAAATTTACACTGCCCTATGCGCAGATTAAATAGTGTGTAATTTTCATGCAATCCTCAGGCTTTACGTAAGCAGGATATTTTGTAGCGCTTTTTCACGTATGATTATCAGCAAGCGGTGAAGCATTTTAATTAAATGGTAAAAAGAGTTATTATTATACATAAAAAAGAATATTTTATTTGAAACGGAACCTTATTCTTTCTGCGCATGCCACGTATCCACTCTTTTATAATTCGTATTTTCTTAATTAATTCATTCGTGAAATTGCATAAAATAAACAAACAAAAGACAGTGCCTTTTATATAAAAGAAACGGTGTAAGAATCGAACAGTGAAAACAAGTGCTACACAAGGTAGTTCCTATGAACAGTATATTTTAATTATCGAGTGCGAAGGACACATAACGGTAGTGTACAAAACAAAACTTTTCCGTCGCTAAACATATACTTTTGTGAATGAATGTAAACATGTGATTACTCTAGGACTCGAATCAACATTTGTATTCCATGGGAGATATACCGCAATTGGCACATGGAAACAACGTGTCTTGTTAATGAGTGAAGGTTTAGAGTACACATTCCATTACAAATTTATGGTAGCGAAAGAGTATCAAAATTAACTAATAAACAATATTACTCCTGAACAAAGTGTCGATAAAATTTGCGCAGTGTAAAATTTGGTCTGAGTGAAAAACATTATTCCCCAGAACGTGCGCGCATTAATATTATATGACAAGACAATTAAATTTCAAAATTAATAAGACCGGTCTATGATCGTCGCGTAGTGCATAAAAAATCCACGGACGAAAACTGGATCGAACGAGAGGACTTGGATCAAACGCTGAGACCAAGCAGCCCGGAAAACATGCACGATGCTCGAAGCACATCCTCGTGTGCGATCAACTTCAGCTCGGAGCAGGCGTGGTTCCACATTAACCAAAGTTTGGATGAATTGGAGGAAAGGTCTCAAAGATTCATCACAGAGGAGTGGAGGTACCGAGAACAACAGGATGCATCACGAGAGAAGGCACTCGAACAGAAATTGACCGCCTTGGAAAATAGCGTGAGTCGGTCCTTGTAAGTAACGACCGCTATGACACAGAATCTCGAGGAGAGGGAGGCCCGCATGCAGGCCCAGGTCAACCGCCTCGAGACCGCCCAAACAAGAGTGGTGGAGAGAATCACCGGTAATCCTAATCCCAGAACCTTGGAACAACAGCCAATGATGAAACCCAACATAAAATACGTCCTACCGGAGTATAATGGAGAGGGAAATCCCATGAGGTGTTAATGTTTTAATGATTTGGCGATGTAGTATTTTGATGCCCTGATTCACAAAAATGGCCGTGAATGTATCCGCGAATGTCATTGTACAAAAATTAAGTTTTTTCACAATATTAAATTACATAACCTAAAAATGCAGCAGCAATATATTTTAATAATTTGTCAATATATTTTGATGCGTTATTTATAAATATGGTGATAACGTATTGTTTGTATTTAAGGTATCATAATTTATTTTGTGGACATTTTCATGTCTACATTAGCACCACCCATGCGTTTCAACGCTTCGGTTAAAAATGCAACTGTTTTTAGGTGGTTGGAGGAGGAGAAGGAGAAGTTGGAGTTGGAAGAGGAGGATGATGACTAGGAAGATCAGTTGGAAGAGGAGGATATGAGGAGGAGGAGGATGAGAAGGTGGCGGTGGAGGAGGATATACACTCAGCTTTCATAAATGAACAGCTATTTTCACTGTGCGAGTGACAGGATAACTTCCACATGTCACTAACTATAAGTTAACTATACTTCAACTATAACTTACCTATACTTTAACTATAACTTAACTATATTTTAACTATAAATTAACTATAAGTTATAGTTAAAGTAGAGTTAAGTTATAGTTAAAGTATAGTTAAGTTATAGTTAAAGTATGGTTAAGTTATAGTTAAGATATTTTTAATTAAACATCGAACTATAGTTGAATAACTTTAAATTAATATTAAACTTATGTATCAACTAGATGTAAGGTTTTGGCAAAATAAAGAAGACTACATGTACATATTATGTTGTTATTTATTCCAATACCATCAATATATTTACAATCTATATACACACACACACATTTATTCCCTATTTACAATTTATCTGATTTAAACTGGTGTTACTGGATTGATTAGTGAGTAAGTCCGGAATCACTGATTAATCAGTGAAATATCCAACTACTATTTCCGTCAGTGAATTTTTCACTGATTCATATTTAGAGAGTTCAGTGAATCCATGTAACGTAGGATTATTTAATTTACGATCATTATTATTGAGGTAATAAATCCGGAAACAAATATCAATTACAATCAATATAATTATACATTTAAATACCAATAATGTATCTTTAAAAGTTTATCCTGTTATTATTAAATGGAGATCTAAGAAAATTCACGGAATATGTCATGAAAGAAGGCATGAGTGGTGTTAATGTAGACGTGAAAATGTCCACCAAATAAATTATGATACCTTAAATACAAACGATACTCAATATAAATAACGCATAAAAATATATTGACAAATCATCAAAATATATTGCTGCTGCATTTTTAGGTTATGTAATTTAATATTGTGAAAAAAATTAATTTTCGTACAATGACATTCGCGGATACATTGACGGCCATTTTTGTGAATCAGGGCATCAAAATACTACATAGCCAAATCATTAAAACATTAAAACCTATAATTCTGAAAACTATATTCCGATACGATACTCAGTTCATGATATAAAAATAAAATAAAATTTTGAGTAGAAAAATAACAGCGTATCAAACTACATTGCTAAATAATTAAAATATATGGACATATAATTTTTTAAATTATTTCAAATATTCATTTCACGGCCCTGTTCGTACATCAGTGCATCAAAAAACATCGCTGCATCAACAAAACATTATTACCTATAATTTTAAAAATTATAGGTAATAATCCGATACTTAGTTAACAAAATAAAAATCAGTGTTTATCAATAGAACTTGTTTATAACAGTTATCATCATAAGCAGGGACCCGGCCGAAACGATACATAATGCTATCGTGATTTTTGTTCTGTTTCTATACTGCCAAAACGTAACTATATTCACTTAAGTTAGGTTACCTTATTCAAAATACCGAAAGTAAAGTTAAGTTATAGTTAAAGTGTAGTTAAGGTATAGTTGAGTTATAGTTCAGTTATATTTAACGTATAGTTAAGTTATAGTTGAAGTATAGGTGAAGTATAGTTAAATTATAGTTAAGTTATTGTTAAAGTATAGTTCAGTTGTAGTTAATTTAACATTAAACTATAGTTAAGTTATAGTTCAGCTATTGTTAATTAAACATTAAACTATAGTTAAATAACTTTAAACTAATATTAAACTTATGTATCAACTAGATATGAGGTTTTTGAAAAATAAAGAAGACTATATGTACTTGTTATGTTGTTATTTATTCCAATACAATCAATATATTTACAATCTATACATACACGTATTCATTCCCTATTGACAATTTATTCACTATCCACATCCATACTCTTATCTTTTAATTCCTTAATTCTATAGTGTCTACATGCCAGAGTATCGGTACTGCTTGGAAATAGTAACCTTTTGTCGTCAAAAGGGCTTAGTGCTATTTTACATTGCTTCAATGTTTCGACGTTGCGCAATCGCGATCTAATTACATACTGTGTCCTATTCTGCGTTTTATTATTTCGCAAGCAGTCAATGTAGTCGTTAAATTCTATATCTTTGTTTCGAGAATCTTGATAGTTTACGTTATAATCATGATGGGCCGGCCATCGATATTTACCCGTTAAATGGCAGTGATCGCGAACTTTTGTCTCACCCGGTGCTATTTTCTTCTCGCAAATGTGGCCGCTCTCCAGGAGAATAAGTGGTGGAAGCGGAACATGTGGTCCCGGAGCAAATTTCCCCGGGTTGGGCATGTCTGGTTTACGCGTTTTATTATCGTCTTTTTAGTTCTGTAAGTATAGCCGTCTATACAACAGGATGAGTGGACAGCGAATGCGCATGTGCGGCGTGGTGCGGAATACAATTATGATCATCAGACGGAATAAACTTGTAAATCATACCTCTGTTACATAAAGTATCGTGTGTACCAAGGAGTGAAACTTCTTTTTACCCTAGGTACACTATATACTATTAATTGAATCTTATTCTGAATTTTTGTTGTTAAAAATTATTGTATTTTTTATCATTCATTATTTTTAAAATTGATTTAGGTTATAAGATTAATTTATTTATAAAATATAATTATTGAAATTAACAACTTAAATCATTATTTTATTATGAAAAATATAATAATCATTGATAAAATCAAATAATATTCATAAAATAAAAAATACATAGTAATGATAAATAATCATAATACAGTCAACTTCCTTTTATTCTAGAGTTCGCTTATTCTACAGTTCACCCATTCTACATCCCCTATACACGCTTATTCTAATTTGCGCAGTTTCGTCATCTCCCACCACGGTCCCTGTACGGACTTTACGGCCACGCCCGCAACAGTGGGTGACCAATTAAAAAAAACAGAGGCCCGAAGAGCGGGAAGCCTTGAATTGAGTATTTTGACATGTTGTCATGGGAATGCAGACAACTTTTTCTAGAAAATATTCTAAACGAAAAAGTCATAAATGTACAAATAGTAATATTTATCAAGTGTAGAATGGATTTTCTCAGCCATATTCCATTCTTTTGTCGATTTACAATCTTTCAGTGTCACGAAATATAAGCAACTTTCCGAAATTAGAGGTTAGAGTGCCACTATAACCACAAAGTTCGGACAGTTGATTGTATTACGTGACACTTGAAGGGCGTCAATCGGCAAAAGAATGGGACATGACTGAGAAAATAGATTTTACACTTGAGAAATATTACTAGTCAGACCTTTATCACTTACCTTCACGTTTCGGAGATTTTCTCCAAAAAGTCGTATGCAGTTGCAGTAACATGTACTAACCTTTCTGACGGCTGACATTTCCACCTATCTACGTCATGCCACAAAACTCACTATTCCGCGAAATATTTGCGTCGTTTTTTGATTTTATAATATTGATTTTTAGTTGGAAAATTGTCGTACGCCAACAAAAACACTTGAAAAACAATTATGCATGAAATCAGACTAACGGACCGCGAATTTTTCAACTGCGCAATAAACCGAGACCGCCTGAAACGTTTTCACTTCATCATATTGTATAATATACGCGCTGAGAAACTGCGTGGTCCAGCAGTTCTATAGGAATATCGAATGTATTTATTTCTATTATTATTGATAGTATTTATTATTCATTTCAAATCACCCGCACTTTTCGGCTGAAAAAGTAGTGCCAGGCGGCGCATCGATACAAGAACGGGGCAGCCAATGAACGTCGTGGATAAAAATAAACTGCCCACTCGCGATAGAGGTAAGCGCCCCTCCAGTCTTAGAATAACAGAACGGATACGTTTCAAGGCCAGTAGAATAAACGAAAGTTGACTGTATTATATTCTTATTTTATAAAGATATAAGTCTTAGGCAGTGACTATTTTATGATAAAATAATACTTTAAGTCGCTTATTTGTTTCTTCTACAGTTTATAATTTTCAATTGTGACTAATACTAATTGAAGCCTCGTCAGAGATAACGCCGGATCCAAATTCATCCCTACTGAGTCTTCAATTGTTCTTTGTAATAGTGTAAATTTACTCTGACATTTTTTTCATAGTGAAAACATTTCCAGTGAAATCTCACTGATTGAAACAGCCAGAAGTGTGTCACTGAAAGTCAGGGAGATTTCACTGGTTCAACTAGTGGAATTCCGTCACTGGTTTAATCAATTAGATTCATTAGTTACTCAGTACCAGTAATCATCTGGTCGTATATACGCGTTGTCGTTGTCAGCTGGTTAGGTATGACACTTATAATTCATCACTTTTGTCAGAGATGAGGTCTTACTCTCTGCTACTACTTACTGAGATTCACGTTCACAACAATAAATAAGCAACGGACTGGAATATAATAAGATATAATGTATTACGCCTAACCGTGGGAAGGCCCGCCATACCGTCAAAGCGTTGATCAAAGTTAAACTGAAGTGGCCAAGGGCCACGAAAGGTATCATATCCCCTGCTTGTTGCAACCAGGCTATATCAGAATATCACTTACTCTAGGAGCTGGGTGTAATCCTGTGTGCCGTTCTAGGTCCGTCGGATTTTTTATTGAATATTGTGCAAAATTTTGTGCTGATTACGAAAAAGTAGGGTGTCCCCCCCCTGCCCTAAAAATGGGGAGGTTTCGAGATATTCGCGTTTTCATTATTTTTCAATTAATGCAATAGACCTGTTGTAATTTGAGGTTTTTCGAAAGTTCAAATATATGGTTGGCTAGAAAACCGATTTACGAAAATAAATTTCCTCTATCATTTTTTGATTCAATCAATTGTTAACATAAAAAATTAACAATTACGTGGAAAAATGAGGAAAATTTACCGCGGTCCTACTGGGAGCCGATGTCATTTTTTAGATGACAGTTGCTCCCAGTGGGACCCCGCGGTGGTTGTTGAACTTTATTTTTTTATATATAATATATGATATATATTAAATATATAATATATAATTCATAATGTATTATATATACTATATAATATTAAATAACATATAAGCTTATTGCTTACTTAGTACGATATTGGTTCTATTGTCTTAGTGTTTTTAAAGTAACTGCAAAAATTGTTCAATAAAATATTACAAATGTTCATTCAACTGTTGAAAAGATTGTGCTGATTGTGATTGTAAAAGCAACCGTATTGATCTACCAATTTGTTGAGACCGTCCCATTAATCTGACATTTTTTGTGTTACTTCTGCTCTTGCTTCTGTTCCCTCTTCAGTTGCATAATTACTTCCAGAATTATTCTTATCTTCATCATTACCATCTTCATCATCATCATTATTATCATCAGCTGCATCATTACTGCTGTCTATCATAGATGGACAATTGGCCTTTTTGCCAAATTCTTATTCTTCTAATACTACGTTTTTATTTTTAACGTATGGTTCCAATGCATGCCCAACCTCCTGAGAAATACTCACCACTTTCTTTAGTGGCAGGTATCGCAGTTTATATGTTTCTTGAATACTGTGTTACGTGTCTCGTTTGAAAATGGTATTCTTCTGTCGAATTGATTACTGGCCCTGTCAGTCTGCATTCTTCTGTCTTTAATAATAATGGTCCCCATAGCCGCAGGTATCTTTGCATTTGGATCAGTGCATTTCTCATCATACAAGGGTCGTTCCAAAAGTAAGTTTTGATATTTTATACATTGCCGGGAAAAGGTCGGGGAGGAAAAAATTGGAGAAAGATATTTTCATTACTACATCAGGACATCAACGAATTTTCATCAGGTCGTTATCAGCTGTTTTCCCTTATCTGTATTAACCGCTACCTAACGAAAATGGGCATGGAGTGGTACACTGGTGGTGTGCAAAAACTTAAACGATGATACAAAAAATGCATTGAGCAGTTTGGCGATTATGTTGAAAAATAATATAGATCCTCACGAATTAAAATATATAATTTTCTGCAAATTTCAATATTTTTCTATTTTTCCCAGCATGCCGGAATTTACTTTTGGAACGACCGTCGTAAATAAGATTCTTTGCAATGCCAGAATATTTCCTATGTCTTCAAATTATCAAGCCGCGAATCCCTGTGATTATTATGAAAACCCTAATCGAATAGAACCAACTGTATGTAACCAAATCTAATTTTTCTAACAATATATCGACTTCTTCTTCACTTATTTACTTCGACTGGTTTTCTTCTGCTCCTCCTCCTTTTCCGCCTTCTACACCTTCTCCTATTTCGATATATAAACTGTGCTCTCATGAATGAATAATCAGTCACGTTGCAACCGTAGCAGCAAAATAACTTCCACATGTCTTAAGTGTTTTAAAACTTATTCAAACCTTGGAAAATTGAAACTACATGAGAAATACTCTTGCATAGCTAAGAATCTAATTTATTGTAAGAAATCCTCTTATCAAAATGTTAAGATACCTGAGGCTATAGGGTCAATTATTCAGGACAGAAAAAGCTGACTGATGAGACTACTACAGTCATTAGACGAAAGTGTACCATTTTTTAACGTGACATGGAACAAACCATTCAAGAAACACGTCAACTGCAAAATTCGCCACACTAAGAGACATTCTATTTAAATAAATGATAAAAATGGATCAAAGTTTAGTATACTTATGTAACAAAACACGGAAAAATATTGAACTATTCGAGTTATTCATATTAGAGTACTGAAATTTGACATTTTCATAATAGTCTTTATTAATTTTTTGTAGAAAAATTAGTATATTGAATACGAAGTGTTATGAATCTGTATTTGAGAAATTAATTGTACTAAAAAGTAATATGATGCTCACTAGTTTGCCTAAAAATAATTTCAATAAGCAAGAAAGTGAATATCATAATCTGTGAAGCTCATTTCAGAAATTGACATTATGAATAAGAACATGTCAGAAACCTGCGATCCATTATAGACATTGAAACTCAAGTCTCGATTTTTCGTATAGTTAGTACGTCCTCAGAGGTGCGATTTTGCTCTCAAGAGATGGCGAGATCGTTGCTGCGTTAAGCTTTTAGAATAGCGGACCTGGAAGTGGAAAAATTGGCGGTCGATTCAAATAAAACTGTAGAAATTTGCACAACGCTAAATTGTAGTATTTATTATGCTGCGAATTAAATCAGAATTGAGTCGCGCACTTCACCTAGTATACGTGAACACATTTGTTAAACTCGAGGCAACATTGGTCAAAGCTAGTACACAATGACATTCGTAATCCTGTTCATAACACTCGCGCAAAGACGCAGAGTTCGTAACTCGTCTCTCGTTTCGAAAGGAAATTTATCATTTTCTAAAGAACAGTTGAGCAAGATAATTAAGAGAAGTTCACGAGACGCGGTGGAAATCAAATCTGACGAGTTTCGTCGAGAACTCGTATCCGAAGCTGCAAACCCCCTCTCAGAGGACCCAAAACCCACCCTCGCGACTTCGCTCAGCCAATTACAATAGGCGGGGGCGTGAGAGAAAAAACCACCCTCATGGTATGCAGACCTAAAATGTTAAAAAAGACAAGTTAGATTTTCGATATTTGAAAAAAAAAAAACGCCAAAAACCTTCTTCTTTTATCTTTCCGATTATAGACCAGATGAGCATGTTCGGCAATTGCCATAAAAACTACCCTTATGGTATGCAGACCTGAAATGTTAAGAATGACAAGTTTGATTATATATATGTGCAAAAAGGGAAACTACAAAAATCTTCTTTTTCTATCCTACCAATTATAGACCAGATGAGAATGGTCGGCAATACCCCTAAAAACCAACATGATGGTATGCAGACATAAAATGTTAAAAATGACTATTTTGATTGTATATATGTGAAAAAAGAAAAACGCCAAAAATCTTCTTTTTTCATCCTATCAATTATAAACGATATGAGAATGTTCGACAATACCCCTAAAAACCACCATTCTAGTAAAATGTTAAAAATGACAAGTTTGATTGTATATATGTGAAAAAATGAAAAACTCCAAAAATTTTCTTTTTCTATCCTACCAATTATAGACAAGGTGAGAATGTTTGGCAATACACCTAAATACCACCCTCATAGTATGCCGACCTAAAACGTTGAAAATGACAAGTTTGAGTGTATATATGTAAAAAAAGAAAAATGCCAAAAATCTTCCTTTTCCATCCTACCAATTATAGACCAGATGATAATATTCGGCAATACCCCTAAAAACCACCCTCATAGTATACTGACCTAAAACGTTGAAAATGACAAGTTTGATGGTATATATTTAAAAAAAGAAAAAGCCCAAAAATCTTCTTTTTTCATCCTACCAATTATAGACCAGATGATAATATTCGGCAATACCCCTAAAAACCACCCTCATAGTATGCCGACCTAAAACGTTGAAAATGACAACTTTGATTGTATATATTTAAAAAAAGAAAAACCCCAAAAATCTTCTTTTTTCATCCTACCAATTATAGATCAGATGATAATGTTCGGCAATACCCCTAAAAACCACCCTCATAGTATGCGGACCTAAAACGTTGAAAAATGACAAGTTTGTTTGTATATATGTGAAAAAAGAAAAACGCCAAAAATCTTCTTTTTTCAGCCTACCAATTATAGACCAGATGAGAATGTTCAGCGATTCTCCTAAAAACCACCCCTATGGTATCCAGACCTAAAATGTTGAAAATGTCACGTTTGATTGTATATATGTGACGAAAGAAAAACATCATAAATCTTCTTTTTTCATCCTAACTATTATAGACCAGATGAGAATGTTCGGCAATTTCCCCAAAAAACCACCCTCGTAGTATGCAGATCTAATATGTTAAAAAGGACAAATTTGATTGTATATATGTATGTGAAAAACGAAAAACGCCAGAAATCTTCTTTGTTCATCCTACCAATTATAGACCAGGTGAGAATGTTCGGCAATTCCCCTAAAAACCACACTTATGGAATGCAGACCTAAATTGTTAAAAATGACAAGTTTGATTGTACAAATGTGAAAAAAGAAAAACGCTAAAAATCTTCTTTTCTATCCTGCCAATTATAGACCAGGTGAGAATGTTCGGCGATTCCCCTATAAACCACCCTTATTGTATACAGACCTAAAACGTTAAAAATGACAAGTTTGATTGTATATATTTGAAAAAAGAAGAACGCCAAAAATCTTCTTTTTTCATCCTGCCAATTATAGACGAGATGATAATGGTCCGCAATACCCCTAAAAACCACCCTCATGGTATGCAGACCTAAAATGTTGAAAATGACAAGCTTGATTGTCGATATTAGAAAAAGAAATACGCAAATATCTTCTATTATATCCTGTCAATAATAGACCAGATGAGAATGGTCGGCAATACACCTGAAAACCACCCTTATGGTATGCAGACCTAAAATGTTGAAAAACACAAGTTTGATGGTCGATATTTGAAAAAAGAAAAACGCCAAAAATCTTTTTTTTTCAATTTACCAATTATAGACGAGATGAGAATGGTCCGCAATACTCCTAAAAACCACCCTCATAGTATGCAAACCTAAAATTTTAAAAATGTCAAGTTTGATTGTATATATGTGAAAAAAGAAAAACGACAAAAATCTTCTTTTTTCATCCTACCAATTATAGACCAGATGATAATGTTTGGCAATACACCTAAAAACCACCCTTATAGTATGCTGACCTAAAAAGTTGACAATGACAAGTTTGAGTGTATATATATGAAAAAAGAAAAACGCCAAAAATCTTCCTTTTCCATCCTACCAATTATAGACCAGATGATAATATTCGGCAATACCACTAAAAACCACCCTCATAGTATACTGACCTAAAACGTTGAAAATGACAAGTTTGATTGTATATATTGAAAAAAAGAAAAAGCCCAAAAATCTTCTTTTTTCATCCTACCATTTATAAACCAGATGAGAATGGTCGGCAATACCCCTAAAAACCAACATGATGGTATGCAGACCTAAAATGTTAAAAATGAAAGTTTGATTGTATATATGTGAAAAAAGAAATACGCCAAAAATCTTCTTTTTTCATCCTACCAATTGTAGACCACATGAGAATGGTCGGCAGTACCCAAAAAACCACCCTCATGGTATGCAGACCTACAGAACTGCGACATAGAACATAATGAATTAGAAAACCCAATTGAGAAAGTCTGTGTCAATGAAGTTAGAGATATAATCAAGAACTTAAAAAATGGTAAGGCTGCTGGTCTAGACTGTATTAGCGCTTAAATGCTTGAGTACGGTGGCGAGTACATACCTCACAGGTTGTGCAAATTGATAAATGTGTGTATTAAGACGGGACAAGAAACCGGTGTATAAATGTAAAGTAAATGGCAGAATGCCCAGAGGTAGACCGTCGAAAGAATGGCTAGAATCTGTGCATGAGACATTAATCCGAAGATACATAAGAAGCCAAAAAAACACGAAAGCTTGCATGAAATAATGCATGGGCGTGAAGGAAGCTAGAGTAGTATGCCAGGACAGAAAAGTTTGACGACAAATAGTTTATACAAAGAATTTCCGTGGAGCGAATGACGCCTGAAACAAAGACCTTGGATGCGAATGGGCTCAAGTGAGCAGCCACACATAACTATTTTGTGAGGTTCTTCACGTGGGGTGATCGCTAGTGAGATTGATCAGCAAGCTGGGTCGGAGCAGTGTTGCGGAACGAACGTGTCATTTGAATCAATAACATGAGAATTTCAAATCAATCGAAAATAGCTATATCTTACACCTATATACCTATCTACCCTATACCTATATACCCATCCACAAACTACTACTTTCTAACCGAGAAATTCACGCCTACCCCGGAAGGGAAATGGCTTAATTGTATAATTATAAGAATATTAAATTTTCATGGTATCTGAGGGAAAAATTAAATGCAAAATCAAGAATAAATAATAAAATATTCATGATAAATACAATTCGTACTTTATTATGCATTATCTAAACAGCAATCACAGACCGACGTACAGAAATGAATTGATTATACATTTGGTATAATAATTTTGAACATATAGTGTAGAAAATTTCGCATTTTTGACAAGTTCGTGTGCGAAGCACGAGGTACGTGATGAGAATTTATTCGTTAAAGCCGAAGGAGCTTTAACAAAAGAGAATTCATAATCACCAAATTACAGTTGTCGATGATTTGACCTTTAGTTTCAATACGTCTGTGCACAAATGTGGGGGAAATCCAAAGAACGAGCGCAAAGCGCGAGATAAGTATATTATCGAGCGCGAAGCGTGAGAACCAACAGACGCGCGCCCTAGTTATCAAATTATGCAAACAAAAAGTTATTTTAAACGCTTTCTACAATTAAAAACTTTTTTCGCATGATTGTCGGCTTATAAAACATTGATAATGCATAAAAATATTCAACTTTAAATAATAAAATGATAATAAATGAAATCTTGTTGAAAATACCATTTTTCTTTCGTTTTCACATTTTCAAATATTTGTAAATTTCAAACCAAATGATAAAATTAATAAGCTTCAAGGAAAATAGATTTTTGGAAGAAGAACTTCGAAAAAGTGAGTATTTCATTTAAAGGAAGCATTTAAAATTTTCCTTTTTGCAAAAATAAAAGCTAGTATCTAAGACTGGCGGGAAAAACTCAAAACGCAAAATATTGGTTTCTAGGAGGTTCACAATTTTACTTTTGAACCTTTACCACTCATTTCATTTCCCTATTTAATTAACTTAATATTAAAAAATTACAAATATAATGATATGATATTGCAAAATATTAGAAAACAATATCATGCATAATCATCCTACTGTTTATAAATAAAATTAACAAATATCAAGCATCACTGCAGGATATAAATAATACATTAAAAATCATACAGTAATTATTGTTATCCATACAATTACATCAATTGCACAGTTAGTCAAATCAAAAATCTTACTCAGCTTTGCCATTTCTATTCAATTTACGAACTCCAATGAAGTTTACTACGATTTCACAGCAAAAAACAAAAATTGACAACATGTATCCAAAAACTAGGGTACAGATCACCTGCCAGAATAAAAATCTTGATGAGGGTTCCCTCGCAAAACATGATTCATCTCCGACTATCGTTTTAGCTTTGTAATCTATTGTCCTCCAAAGTTCGGTTAGGCCAGATTCTGATAATCTGAGTACCAGATGGTCGAATCTTTCTGCAATTGGAAATCCTGGTTGCATCGTAAAAACGCTGAAAGTGGAAACCACGTTTTCCTGCACAATTTTCAACACATGGTTTCCGCAGTCATCTATTTTATTCTCTATAAAACTTTTTGCTCTATCTTCTCTCACCATACAAGAGCTGTTCCTATCCTCCAGAGCTTTGCTCAGACATAAAGTAGCTGACGTTGTCGAAAGTTCGTTAGCCCGATTCAGTAAAATCCGCAGATCTCCTTTAGAATTCTTGTAGAAATGCTGAAATTCGAACTTTCCAACAGTAAGTGCCAGACCAGATATCACTACATCACGCAGAGTGTCAAATTCCACCTCAGAGCTTTTTCGAATCGCGACTTCGACAAATCCTGTGTAAATGTCAGACGAGTACAGCAGGCAGGCACAAAGTATAGATCCAAAGACGATTCTTTCGGCTGCATTCCGAGGCTCACGGGGTGTTCCCCATCCAAGTACAATCTGGAATAAATACAAAAATCGCCAGTTGGATCTCTCAAACTTCAAAAGACGAGAGAGAATCCAGATGAGCCAAAAAATATTTATTTTTTATTTTTAAGTGAATAGTAAAATATTAAACAGACAAATTTTCTACAGAATTCTACTGTTAAAAATAAACACTTTAATTTTCAAATTAAATAATTTTCAACTTGAAATTTCAAAAGACGATTTTTTTTTTAATTCAACAGTCGAATTTTTTATATTGAAATATATTATATATATTATATTGAAAAATTTCAGTAGTTACATTTTAAGGAGACGAATTTTCTACAAAATTAAACAGTTTAATTTTCAAGGAAATAATTTTTAACACGAAATTTCAAGAGAATTTTTTTTTTTTTTATAAAATTCAACTGTGGAACTTTTTACAAAATCTTACTGCTATTGACAAATTTGAGTAGTTACATTTAAAAGACCTGAATTCTATACAAAATCAAACAGTTTAATTTTCAAGTGAACAATTTTCAACTTGGAATTTCAAGAGAAGAATTTTTTTTTTTAATTCAGCAGACGAATTTTTTACAAAATTTAACTGCTGTTGAAAAATTTTAATAGTTACATTTTAAAGAGACGAATTTTCTACAAATTTAAAAAGTTTAATTTTCAAGAGAATAATTTTCAACTTGAAATTTCAAGAGACAATTTTTTTTTTAATTCAACAGTCGAATTTTCTACAAAATTTTATTGCTATTGAAAAACTTCAATAGTTAATTTCAAAGAGACGAATTTCCTACAAAATTCTACTGATGAAAATTTTTAATAGTCACTTTAATTTTCAAGAGAATAATTTTCAACTTGAAATTTCAAGAGACCATATTTTGTATAATAATTTTTATTATTTATGTAATTTTTATAATAAAATTTATATAATTTTTAAAATAACTTTCAATTCGAACATTAGAAGAGACAAATTTTCTACAAAATTCTACTCATGAAAGTTTTCAATAGTTAAATTTGAAATAGACAACATTTTTGCAAAATTCAACAGTTTAATTTTCAACAATAAAATAAATAAATTAATTAAATTAAATTCAACACTTTAATTTTCAAGAGAATAATTTTCAACTTGAAATTTCCAAAGGCAATTTTTTTTTTTAAATTCAACAGTCAAATTTTCTACAAAATTTAACAGCTATTGAAAAATTCCAATAGTTACATTTTGAAGAGACGAATTTTCTGCAAAATTCTACTGATGAAAATTTTCAATAGTTAAATTTGAAATAGACAATATTTTTTCAAAATTCAACAGTTTAATGTAAAAAAAAATTGTACTGTTGAATATTTTTAATATTTGAATTATATTAAATAAATTAATAAATAAATTGAATTAAATTGAACACTTTAATTTTCAAGAGAATAATTTTCGACTTGAAATTTCAAGAGACTAGTTTTTTTCATAATTTTTATTATTTATTTAATTTTTATAATCACTTTCAACTTGAACTTTTGAGGAGAAGAATTTTCTACAAAATTCTACTGATGAAAATTTTCAATAGTTAAATTTGAAATAAACAAATTTTTTTCAAAATTCAGCAGTTTGATTTTCAAAAATAAAATAAATTAATAATAATTTAAATTAAATTCAACACTTTAATTTTTAAGAGAATATATTTTAAATTGAAATTTCAAGAGAACATTCTTTTAAAAATCAACAGTCGAATTTTCTACAAAATTTAACTGCTATTGAAAAATTTCAATAGTCACATTTTGAAGAAACGAATTTTCTACCAAATTTATTTGCTATTGAAAAATTTCAATAGTGACATTTTGAAGTGACGAATTTTCTATTAAATTTAACTGCTATTGAAAAATTTCAATAGTTACAATTCAAAGAGACGAATTTTCTACAAAATTCTACTTTTGAAAATTTTCAATAGTCAAATTTGAAACAGACGAGAACTTTTCATAATTCAAGAGCTTAATTTTCAAAAAAATTGTACTGTTGAATATTTTTAATATTTGAATCGAAAATTGCATCAATATATGAATTAAATTAAATTAAATTGAACACTTTAATTTTCAAAAGAATCATTTTTATCTTGAAATTTCAAGAGATAATTTTTTTTTTTAATATAAGAATCGAATTTTCTACAAAATTTTACTGCTATTGAAAAATTTCAATAGCGACATTTTTAAGAGACACATTTTCTATAAAATTGAACTGCTATTGAAAAATTTCAATAGTTACATTTCGAAGAGACGAATTTTCTGAAAAATTTAACTGCTATTGAAAAATTTCAATAGCGACATTTTTAAGAGACACATTTTCTACAAAATTAAACTGCTATTGAAAAATTTCAATAGTTACATTTCGAAGAGACGAATTTTCTGAAAAATTTAACTACTATTGAAAAATTTCAATAGTTACATTTTAAAGAGACGAATTTTCTACAAATTTGATAAGTTTAATTTTCAACTTCAAATTTCAAGAGACCAGTTTTTTTTCATAACTTTTATTATTTATGTAATTTTTACAATAATGTTCAACTTGAACATTTGAAGAGACGAATTTTCTACAAAATTCTACTGATGAAAATTTTCAATAGTTAAATTTGAAATAAACAAATTTTTTTCAAAATTTAACAATTTTATTTTCAAAAATAAAATAAATCAATAATAATTTAAATTGAATTCAACACTTTAAAAAGTTGAAGTACTTCTTTTTTAATTAATTGTTTTGGTTGAAGATTCATAATTTTAGACAAAAGTGATCTCTTTGGTAGAAAATTGAACTACTTTTTTTAAAGTTATATTACATTATTAAATATTCATTATTTTATTGAAAATTTTAATAATTTTAGTTGAAAATTCTACTGTTTTCTTGAAAATTAACTTTTTTGTTGAAAAGTCAACAGTTTTATAGAAAATTCGTCTTTTCGCTGAGAAAAATCAACATTTGATAGAAAATTCAACTATCTGGCTGAAAATTCGACTGCTTTGTAAAAAATCCGCTTTTCCAAATTGAAAATGATTGGTTTTCAATGAAAAGTGAACAGTTCAACTTTTGTTTAAGAAGTAATCTTTTTTTAGACTAAACATTCAACTATTTTTTTAAAATTCGGCTTTGTAGGTTAAGTTCAACTGTGTTTCATTTAAAATAAAAATATTTTTTGTTGAAATATCAAACATTATATTTTTATTGAAAATTCATCTTTTTAGGCTAAAAATTGAAGATTCATAATTTTAGAAAAGAATGTATTTCTTTGGTTGAAAATTAAAATACTTTGTTGAAAGTTGAACTACTTTATTAACAATTCATTTTTTGATCGCAGATTCATATTATTAGTTAAAAATTGAACTATTTGGTTAAAAATTACCCTTTTTTTTATTTTGATAATTCATATTTTCGGGTTGAAAATTCAACTGTCTTTTTTTTCGAAAATTCTACATTTTGATAGAAAATATATCTGTTTGTTCGAAAATAGTCGCAAATTCATTTTTTTTTCGTGTTAAAAATTCATATTAACGGTTTAAAAATTGGACTGGTTAGTAAAAAAATCCGCTTTTATGAATTGAGAATGATTGTTTTTCAATAATAATTGAAGAGTTCCATTTTTTGTTAAAAAGTCATCATTTCTAGACTAAAAATTCAACTATTTTGTTCAAAATTCGTCTTTTTTCCTTAAATTCAACTATTCTTAACTTGAAATTGCAATATTTTTTGTTCAAATAACAACTCATATAATTTTTATTGAAAATTGATATTTTTAAGTGGAAAATTCAACTTCTTGATTAAAAGTTGAAGTACTTCTTTTTTAATTAATTGTTTTGGTTGAAGATTCATAATTTTAGACAAAAGTGATCTCTTTGGTTGAAAATTGAACTACTGTTTTGAAAGTTGCATTACATTATTGAACATTCATTATTTTGATGGAAGATTTATAATAATTTTAGTTGAAAATTTTACTTTTTTTTTTTTGAAAATTAACTTTTTTGTTGAAAATTCAACAGTTTTATAGAAAATGCGTCTTTTTGCTATGAAAAATCAATATTTGGTAGAAAATTCAACTATTTGGCCGAAAATTCGACTGTTTTGTAAAGAATCAGCTTTTCTAAATTGTAAATGATTGTTTTTCAATGAAAATTGAACAGTTTCATTTCTTTTTTTTTTCAAGAAGTCATCTTTTTTTAGACTAAAAATTCAACTTTTTCGTTGAAAATTCGTCTTTTTTTCTCGAAAATTCTACATCTTGGTAGAAAATTCATCTGTTTGTTCAAAAACAGTCAAAAAATCAATTTGTTTGTTGTTAAAAATTCATATTCACGGGTTAAAAATTCCACTGTTTAGTAAAAAATCCGCTTTGATAAACTAAAAAAATTGTTTTCGATGAAAATTGAAGAGTTCCACTTTTGTTTAAGAAGTCATCCTTCCTGGACTGAAAATTCTAATATTTGGTTGAAAATTCGTCTTTTTCCCCTAAATTCAACCGCGTTTTACTTACAATTGCAATCTTTTTTGCCAAAATAGCAACTAATATAATTTTTATTAAAAATTAATCTTATTAGGTTTAAAATTCAACTCTTTGGTTGAAAGTTAAAATACTTTCTTAAAAATTTATTTTTTTTTCTGTTGAAGATTCACAATTTTAGTTGAAAATTCATTTCTTTGGTTGAATGTTAAACCACTTTGTTGAAAGCTGAAATACTTTGCTCAAATATTATTTTTTTTTGTGGGAAATTGATAATTTTAGGTGAAAATGCAACTATTTGGTTGAAAATTAACTTTTTTGTTAAACATTTAACTTTTTTATAGAAAATTTGTCTTTTTTTATGAAAATTCAACATTTGGCAGAAAATTCGTCTTTTTTGCTGACATTTTTGCTTAGTATTTTGAATTAAAATATTTTTTGTTGAAATATCAACTATTATATTTTTTATTGAAAATTCATCTTTTTAAGTTGAAAATTCAACTCCTGGGTTAAAAGTTGAAGTACATTTTTTTTAATTAATTGTTTTGGTTGAAGATTCATAATTTTAGGAAAAAATATCTATTTGGTTGAAAATCAACTTTTTTGTTGAAAATTCAACTGTTTTATAGAAAATTCGTCTTTTGGCTATAAAAATTGAACATTTGGTAAAAAATTAAACTATTTGGTCGAAAATTTGACTTTTTTTGTTAAAAATCCGCTGTTCTAAATAAAAAATTATTGTTTCTTAATGAAAAATGAGCAGTTCTATTTTTGGTTAAGAAGTAATCTTTTTTAACTAGAAATTCAATTCCGTTTTAAAAATTCGTCTTTTTAGCTGAAATACAACTGAAAGGGATGAATCTTAAAAAAAAAAAAGTTCAACAAATTAGTTCAATTTTCAACTAATCAATTGAATTTTTAACCAAAAGAGACTGATTGCCACACAAAAAATATGACAGTTGACTTTTCAACGAAAAAATTAATTTTTAAGCGAACTTTCAAACACATAGTTGAATTTTCAACCAAAAATGATAAATTTTCAACTGAAAATGGGATGGTTGAATTTTCAATTTAGAAAATTAATTTTCAACTCAAAATGGAATTATTGTTAAATTTTCAATTCAAAAAATTAGTTTTCAATCCAAAAAGAAACGAATTTTCAATAAAATAGTAAAATTTTCAACCAAAGGGACGAATCTTAAAAAAAAAAAAAAAAAATTGAAAAATTTGAAAAATTTGTTAAATTCTCAACCAAATAATTAAATTTTCTACTAAAAAAGATACATTTTCAACTAAAAAAGGTATAGTGTAATATTAAATTTTGAAAATTAATTTTCAGCCAAAAAGAAACGAATTTTCGACAAAAGAGATGAATCTTAAAAAAAAGATTTCAACAATGTAGATCAACTTTCAACCAACTAGTCGAATTTTTAACTAAAAAAGAAAAATTTTCAACAAAAAATAGAATAGCCATATTTTGAATTTAAAAAAAAATAAAAAACGAAAAAATTAATTTTTAACCAAAAACATGAATTTTATATTCATTAGATTGATTTTCTACAAAAAATTAAACAAATTTTCGACAAAATAATTAAATTTTCATCTAAAGAGATTAATCTTAAAAAAAAAACAATAGAATTTTTAATAAAGTAGTTTAACTTTCAACCAAGTAGTTGAATTTTCAACTGAAAAAAAAAATTTTCAACCAAATATAAAACAGCTTAATTTTTAATTTGGAAAATTAATAGAAAAAGAGAATAAATTAATTTTTCGCCAAAAATAAAATGAATTTTCCACAAAATTGTTAAATTTTCAACTAAAGAGATAAATCTTTGACCAAAAAAATGAATTTTTAACAAAGAAGTTCAACTTTTAACCAAGTAGTCGAATTTTTAACTAAAAAAAGGTAAATTTTCAATCAAAATAGAATAGATACATTTTTAATTAAAAACATTAATAAATAACACAAAAAAAACTAATTTTCAACCATAAACATGAATTTTCAACCCAGAAGATTAATTAAAGAAATAAAAATTTCTAGATAATACGTGCATTTTCAATAAAATAATTTAATTTTCAACTAAAGAAAATAAATTTTCAAATAAAAATTAAAAACATTAAATTTCCAATTAGAAAAATAAATTTTTAATTAAAATGAAAAGAATTTTGAACAAAATAGTTCAATTTAAAAAAAATGAATCTTCAACCAAAAAACTTAATTTTTAACAAAGCATTTGCATTTTCAACAAAAAACCAAAAAAGTCAAAATTTTCAACTTAATACTTCAATTTTACACCAAATTAACAAAAATTAACTCTTATCCGAATTTTCAACCAAGTAGTTGAATTTTCAATTAATTTTTCAACTAATTTTCAACGAAAATTGGAATGGTTAAATTTTCAATGAAAAAAAATATATTTTTCAACCAAAAATGAAACAAAAATTCAACAAAATAACTAAATTTTTGGTTACAAAAAAAAAGGCTCATTTTCAATCAAAATCATAAATTTTCAAGTCAGGAGATTAATTTATCACAAAAAAAAAAAGAAATTTTTCACATAATATGTGCATTTTCAAATAACTAATTGAATTTTCAACTAAAGAAGATAAATTGTCAACTAAAAATAAAAATTTTCAATTGAAAAAATTAATTTTCAATAAAAAATAAGACGAATTTTTAACAAAATAGCAAAATTTCAAAGCAAATAAGAGATGAATCTTTAATAAAAAAAATAAATTTCCAACAAAGCAGATAATTTTTCAACTAAGTAGTCAAATTTTCATCTGAAAAATATAAGTTTTTTATCAAAAGTAGAATAGCTAAATTATTAATTAAAAAAAATATTAAAAAGAACAAGAAAAACTAATTTTCAACCAAAAAGATAAATTTTCAATTTAACAAATTAATGTTCAACCAAAAATGAAACAAATTGTTAACTAAAAATAGAATAGTTATATTTTCATTAAAAAAAAATTAATTTTCAACCAAAAATGAAACAAACTTTGAACGAAAGAGCTGATTCTTCAAAAAAAAAAGAAGATTTTTACAATGTAGATCAACTTTCAACCAACTAGTCGACTTTTCAAGTAAAAAAGATAAGATTTTGATCAAAAGTAGAATAGCTAAATTTTTAATTAAAAAAACTAATAAAAAACAGAACAAAATAATTTTCAACCAAAAACATGAATTTTCTATTTAAAAAATTACTTTTCAACCAAAAATGAAACAAATTTTCAACAAAATAGCTCAATTTTCAGCTAAAAATAGAATTGTTACATTTTCAGTGAAAAAAATTAATTTTCAACCAAAAATGAAACAAACTTTGAACAAAAGAGATGAATCTTCAGAAAAGAAAAAAGAAGATTTTTACAATGTAGATCAACTTTCAACCAATTAGTCGAATTTTCAACAAAAAAGAAAGGTATTTAGTCAAAAGTAGAATAGCTACATTTTTAATTAAACCCATAATTATTTTTAATTTGTTGAAAGTGGAATTACCTGACTTTTCTAAAAGTTGATCAATATACATGTATATGAAAATTAATATACAGCCTCTTAATTAATATTTCATAGACCAAATTTTAGATTTAATATACAATTGTATAGTAAATCTATATTAAAATTGCAAACAGTTTTACCAGTGCATAACAAAGGGAAAAAGAGGGAAAAAAGGAAAAAAGTCAACCAAAAATATGCTTGCACTTCTCCCGTAATTTTTCTTTGTCTTTTTTCATAATACTAGGGAAGCAACATCTTTCGAGACCAATTTAGATCACAATTAATTGAAGAGTACGGAATTGATGGTAATTTATAATATTTGTAAAAAGCTTCTTCTATATTGAACTTTTTCATTGACATAATTGCAATTGGTGCAAGAACAGGAGAGGTTCCTTGATTCTAGACAAATCGATCGACCTATAATAATTATACATTTTATTTAAGAGTAACAGATTTTTTTAAAGCTCTATTTTTCGTTCGAAGATACCTTTAAATTTATATTTTTTTAAGATGAATTGATTTTTGATCTATCAAATAATCAGACAAAAATAAGACAAACGTTGTTGAATGAAAATGTGATGGCTCTTTTTCAGAAAATAGAAAGAGACTTTGTTAACGTTTTCCATCTTTAAATTCTGTGTGCAAATTGCGTACAATAATATCAATAAATATTTAATTTTTCATTTTTGAAGCTATAGCCACTTTATTCCTGAATATAATACTTATAAAACAATATTGCTGTGTTTCAAGATCAGAAGTTCAGAATATTCAAAGCATTTAGGGAAGTCAGAAAATTTTAGGCATTTCCGAGAATTTAGGTAATTCAAGAAATTCAAATAATTGAAAGAATTTCAGAAATTCAGAATATACAAGGATTTTAGAGAAGTTGAGGAAATCAGTGAACTTCGAATATTCAAGAAATTCTGGATACCAGAGAATTCAGCAAATTGCAGAGATTCTAAAGCATTTATGTAATTCAATATATTCAGAAAATTCAAAGAATTTCAGGAATTCTAAACATTAAAACAATTCAGAAAATAAAGAACGTTTGAGGATTTCAAGGATTTCAGATATTTGCAAGAATTTAGGGAATCTATCGCACTGCTCTCAATATAAAACTCTTAATTTTTGAAGTCAGGAATCAGAAAATCAGTAGTCGAAAAGGTATGCAAACTTTATCTTTATTTCAAGTATTTGAATTCATAAAAATATGAAAATCTTATATAATTGGAAATAAAAATTAAATAAACATAGTAAATAAATCAAACATATATTATCATTTAAAGGTAAAAAAATAAAAAAGTTATTGAGATTTCAACCGAAATTAGTGGCATACAACAAACGAAAAATTTAAATTTTTTTTTGCTAATTGTTTCGAAAAGAACTACAAATTTAAGGCCAATATTTTCTTCCACTTCTGAAATTGATTTTCTATTCATTGAGCAATAAGTCCTAAATCTTACTAAACAAAAAAAAAAACTGAAGATATTATCGGGCTCAGAATATGAATATGTGTAATTTTATTGCAACTAATGTTCTGAAATAGCCTGAAAATAATATGCACAAGATTTCTTCTACAATATAAGAATATTCACCAAAAGAAATAAACTAAAAGTATTTATAATGGGTCACAGAAAACAATCTTGAATTCCGAAATACATGCACCAGAAATGCACATTCTTTTACGCTATAAAGATTTCCATACTACTTTAAGAAGTATTATATAATGATATAAAATATATAAAATATAAGAAATAAATATGTATTACACAGGGCTGAATAGAAAATTATTCATACATTACTCTGAAGATAATCTTTAGAATGAATGTGACATACTTAAATTTGAAAATGTATGCTTGGATATGAATTATAAAATAATCGCTTTAATAATTAACACTGAACCACATTAATTGTTTAAAGTGTAAATTTGTTCATAATTAAAAAAAATTTCCTAAAATCCTTTATTATTACATCGTTCTAGTGCATCTTTTATTTTGAATTCGGTAATTTTTACACTGAATTTTGAATAAGTGTCCCCAGAAACCACCAAGTACCAATATGTAAGAATATCGACATAAAATTGAGCATTTGTGTCAATTCGTTGGCAATGTATCCTTTGTTTTCAGTTGATACGTGCAGAGCAAGTCTACATTCTGACTATCAAGCATTTTCAAGGATAGTAAACAAATTTCTCATATGAAGAAAAAACTACATTTCATCGCCTAAATGTGGTTACTACCATTTGTCAAGAGGGAGAGCACGCTTGTATATAAACAAGTACAACTAGTTCAAGTTCTTTGCAGTTGAAGTTCAAGAAATAATTCAAAATTCATTTTCTGTTTCTCGGTCGCTGGCCGACTTCGAGTAATGAACACACACACACATACACTTACATAACACATTAGGGCAGTGCTTCGAATCTGTGCATCTAACTGAGGACCTCAGAGGGATCGCTCCGTCCACGCTAATAGGTTTCAAAAGTGTTGACCTCTCTACAAAACTTTGAATAAGTCAGTGAAAAAAAATCGCTCAAGAACGTAACAAACTTCATTGCAAAGATAATTTTATTGCGAACAAAAGCTTTGAAACTTCCCACAAAGCATTAAAATCAATCGAGAATTCCCTCTAATTCAAAAAGAATAACAATTTCAAATTCAAATCACTATAAACTGATCAGAAAAATATTCGAAAATTATTATAGAATTCAGTGAAAACCATTAAATTCATCCCTGGAACCTGTCAAAAAGTCCTGAAAATGCCATGATTTTTATAAGATGAAAAAAAAGGCTTTAAAACTTCCATCAAAGCATTAAAATCAATCGAGAATTCCCTCCAATTCAAGAAGAATAACAATTTCAAATTAAAATCACTATAAATTAATTAGAAAAATATTGGAACATCAATATAGAATTCAGTGAAAACCATTAAATTAACCCTTGGAACCTGTCAAAAAGTCCTAAATATGCCATGATTTTTATGAGAGGAAGAAAAAGCTTTGACGCTTCCCTCAAAGCATTGAAATCAATCGAGAATTCCCTCTAATTCAATAAGAATAACAATTTCAAATTAAAATCACTATAAATTGATTAGAAAAATATTGGAACGTCATTATAGAATTTAGTGAAAACCATTAACTTAAACCTTGGAACCTGTCAAAAAGTCCTAAATATGCCATGATTTTTATAAGTGGAAAAAAAGGCTTTGAAACTTCCATCAAAGCGTTGAAATCAATCGAGAATTCCCTCTAGTTCAAAAAGAATAAGTATTTCAAATTCAAATCACTACAATCAATTATAAAACCATTCGTACATTATTATAAAATTCAGTGAACACCATTAAATTTATCCCTTTCTTAATTAATTAATTGATTAATTCCATTCAAAGTACTAAAATGAATTCAGAAATATAAATTGGTATAAACTGCTCATCTTGCAAAGTAGACTCCAACATTGTCTATTTTCTTTCCTGTTTTCAGGTTACACTGTTACAGATAATCAAACTAGCATTTTAAATTCAGAACAAAAATATTCGAACTTGATCATAGAATTCAGTAAAACCCATAAAATTAATCCCTGGAACTGTGAAAAATTCCTACAGATGCCTACATTTTTTTAAGACGAAAAGAAGAGCTTCGAAACTTCCCTCAAAGCCTTAAAATCAATCAAGAATTCCCTCTAATTCAAAAAGAATAAGAATTTCAAATTCAAATCAATATAAATTGATTAGAAAAATATTCGAACCTTATTATAAAATTCAGTGAAAAACAATTAATTATACCCTGGAACCTGTCAAAAAGTCCTAAAAATGTCATAATTTTTGTGAGAGGAAAAAAAAGGCTTTGAAATTTCCCTCAATGCATTAAAATCAATCGAGAATTCCCTCTAATTCGAAAAGAATAGCAATTTCATATTCAAATCACTATAAATTGAGTAGAAGAATAATCAAAAATTATTATAATATTCAGTGAAAATCATTGAATTAATCCCTGGAACCTGCCAAAAAGTCCTCAAATTCCATGAATTTTTATAAGAGGAAAAAAAAGGTTTGAAACTTACCTCAAAGCATTAAAATCAATCGAGAATTCCCTCTTATTCAAAAAGAATAACAAATTCAAATCACTATAAATTGATTAGAAAAATATTCGAACATTATTATAAAATTCTGTGAAAACCTTTAAATTAATCCCTGGAACCTGTCAAAAAGTCGTAGAGATGCCATGATTTTTATAAGAGGGGGGGGGGCTTGGAATCTTCCCTCAAAGCATTAAAATCAATCGAGAATTCCGTTTAATTCAAAAAGAGTATAAGCTTCAAATTCAAATCAATATAAATTGATTAGAAAAATATTCTAACAATATTATAGAATACAGTGAAAACCATTAGATTAATCCCTGGAACTTGTCAAAAAGTCCTACAAATGCCTAGATTTTTATAAGACGAAAAAAAGCATTGAAACTTCCCTCAAACCGTTGAAATCCATCCAGAATTCCCTCTAATTCAAAAAGCATAACTATTTCAAATTCAAATCACTACAATCAATTATAAAACCATTCGAACATTATTATAAAATTCAGTAAACACCATTAAATTATTCCCTTTCTTAATTAATTAATTCATTAATTCCATTCAAAGTATTAAAATGAATTCACAAATATAAATTGGTATAAACTCCTCATCTGGCAAAGTAGACTCCAACATTTTCTATTTTCTTTCCTATTTTCAGGTTACATTGTTACAGATAATCAAACTAGCATTTAAAATTTTTTTTCTTTCCCAAATTCTGGGAGACCCGACCTTCCTCTTCTCAAGCACGCCTGCGACTGATTTTGCAAATAAAGGGTAAGCATGCAACAAGGGTCAGTTTACAATAACGTCTTTTTTTTAAGTTAACTGTTGGAAATATTGAGTGCTGTAAGTGGACCTCTGTGAGATATTCTCGAAAATGTGAAGAGAGAAGGAATTCCTGAAATACTGTGGAGGTCTTGATTTTTCTGAGTAAATTAATTAGAAAAATATTCGAACATCATTATGGAATTCAGTGAAAACCATTAATTTGATCTCTGGAATTTGTCAAAAAGTCCTAAAGATGCCTTGAATTTTTATAAGAGGAAAAAAAAGCTTTGAAACTTCCCACAAAGCATTAAAATCAATCGAGAATTCCCTCTAATTCAAAAAGAATAACAATTTCAAATTAAATTTTTATTTTGTTTTCAGGAATTACAATAGGAGCATTTTGTGGTATTTGTCCAAATTTTATCGTAAGATTCTTGCTTTATTTTCAAGAATTTATACATTGATTTCACGGTACTTCAAATTATTTATACATTTAAAAAGATTCCAAAGTATATCTACGGATTTTAGAGAGAATATTTTAGAAGATCTAACGGATTTTGAAATGATTTTTCAATATTATAAACGATTACGAGAGAGTTTGAGAAATTTTAGTGCCTTTTGAAAAGAATAAGGGACTATGGGAGATTCAGAAATATTACCAAGGATTTTAAGGATTTTAATATATTTCAAATATTTAATTTATCTAATTAAAGAGAACACAATAAATTACTTTCGAACTATTACTGAGTAAACATATATTTCGGCCCACTTCTGAAACAAACCGGTTTATAATATTCAAATAATTAAACAAGTTAGGAAGCAGGATAAATTAGGCAAACAAGATCTGATCGAACAGATGAACTTGGCAAAGTCTCGAATTTTAAATACTGTCCATTTTTGAAATTTTCAAATGTTGTTGAATGTAGCTAATTCCTTTTATGAACAAAGCTTCAGAAACATTTCGAAATAGTCGTAGATATAGCCCCAAAATAAAACAGCGGTGCTTGGAATAACCTCGCTCTTCTTCTCGTCGATTAAAACCTATGAACTTTGTGACAATTCTCAAGTTTCGCTGAGGATTCTTGAGCATTGGGTATGCGTTTAGCCAATCATAAAAAAATCAAGCAATCTTCAGTCATTAATTTAATCCTAGGTTGGTGATCTTCCAACTTGTAATGTTCTGTGTGAAACAATAACCCTAATTAAGCCCACCGGCTTAGGAACTAGAAAAACATGCGAAAGGAATTGGCCTTTCAGTGGGGTACATCGTAATACGACTCCCTTTTCTATAAGATCAGATACTGAGGGGGGGGGAGAAGCTAGTTTTCTTTCGCTATTTAGAAAATTTTCTATGATTTACAAACTGTTGTTTTAGAATTGTATGGAGGGTATTTTGTAACCCTAAAGAGTCAAATAATCGGGTCAGAGAAAATTGATTTCCATTCCTGTATGAAATACCTGAACCTGACTGCGACTTTAATTAATGGATTATTTCATTCCTTCTGAAATCTCTCTTGTTCCTGTTGGTTGTCTCTAATGAAGACTGCGGCTGATAAGGATCTTGGAAAAGCGATTCTTCGTAAAATCCTGGAAGGCAGTCTCGGACGGGTTCTGCTCGCCTTGCATCAATGTGCGATCGACTAGCTTTGCTGATATGACTTTTCAGACAAGATGGGAGCCAAACAAAAACGCATTCAGAATAATAGCTAATGCTACTTTGCTAGTAAAGGAATCAATATTGGTAGAAGCACTCTTGAAAGGTACTGGATCCGTAGTCGACCCAGGATCTACTAAAATTACATCTCCTCTCATTCCTACTGTCGGGAAAGTAGAGATCTGCTTCGCCAGTAAGATCATAATCAAACCAGGGTGAAGAAGGACTCGAATCAGGGCAATAGGAAAAAATAAATATTTCTGACCCGAAAAATACAGATAGGCTGAAGCTCATCACATATGAGCTTCTCTTTAGGTTAGGACCATTGGCCCGGCAGCTTATAAAATTCTTTTTATGCTCGAATAATTGGTTCGTCATCATTAAGAATCGTTTTAGGTTAGAACCATTGAATTCTCAAGGCTTAGAGCCGCTATTAATAACAATATCTTCAAAAAGATCATTTTGGTTAGACGAAATATTTCTGCTGGGTTAGAGCCCATGAGTTTACTTGGATTAAATGATACTGAAATCAACGATTCAGAACCAGGCTTTCTTTGCTTTCTCTGCATTTTTCTCGAGCTTCTCTTAATTCTAAGAAAAAGTTGTTTACCAAACAGTTGACATTTGTTTAGGATTAAAATTTTACAACCGATAAAACTTGTACTTTTTCAATAACTGATTTTTAATTTGAAAATTCGAAAAATTTCGGTATAACAACTACAGGCATATTAAATTTTACATAAAAGACTAAAACTATCATTTTTTACAAGTATCTAGGGAACTGTTGATGATAGGATGAAGTTAACAACATTTTCAGATTCACTATGCAAAGAAAATAATTATTCTTGTAAAACAAACTTATACATACCACTAAGTTGAAGAATATCGAAATTCTGTTCAATTTAAAGGCGATTAGTGATGATAACCCGCTGGGAGCTGTGGGAGATTTGATAAATATTCCGTGGAAATGCCCATATACTTTAGAATTGCATAATAGATGGATCTGGTGTTTTTTATTTTTATGTAAATGCGGCCGCCTTTGTCGTCGTCTGCTACAGCGGGATGTGGAAGATTGCAATCGTATTCTACGAAATTTTCAGCTAAATATTTGTGGTCTGCAAAGAACACAATAGCTGACTCTGGAAGATCCCAACCAGGTCGATGAGAAGGATGTCCATATAAATGTTCCAGAGCTTCTGAAGTATAACGCCGCTGATGCGACATTTCCATATAAATGTAATAGGCATCAAAACGATGATGGACTTGCTCAAGTGACATCCAGAGGGGTCTTAGGCTATGAGGATGATCCAAGCGCTTGTTGTCGAAATTCAAAAATCTCAAGCAATGGAAATAAGTACGCAAACATCGCACTTCGAAGACATGGGAGGCAGTGTTGAAAGCCTAAATTCGAGAATTTCTGCAATAAAAAAAGGCACGCAAACATCTCAGCCGGAGGACAAGGGACGCAGTGCGGAACAGCAAGACTCAAAAATCTCTATAGTCGACAAAAGTACACAGACATCTTGCATGGAGGATACCGGACGAAGTGTCGCAACACATAAACCGAAAGAAGGAATGCGACTATCACACGCAATTTTCATAAAAAGGTGTTGAAAAATTCTATATGGAAACCCAACGAGATTATCAAAAACTAGAAAGAGACGAGTTATGAGTAATAAGATGTGTAAAGCACTAACACAGACGCTGAAAATGATCATAAACGTGAGGAAGAAAGCGAACAATAAGGAAGAAGACTCCTTTTTGAAAATAGAACTGCAACAAGCCTGTGAAAACATCATCCAAAATGAAGAAACGCCTGAGAGAGAGGAAAACACTATACAGTGTAAGGAGATAAATGTACTACAATTCTCATATCGGGGAAACGTGCCTATACAATACAAAGTACAGACAAAATCAAAGGTCAACGATGAACCTGGAACAACCATAGGTAGACCTCACACCTTGGACCCATTGGGATTATTTAATGACGATGAAGAAAATCGCCCAGCTAAGACAGTGGTCGGCACGCTCTTGACCAAGTCAGGGTAGCCTGACCGGCCTGACCAACGACCTAGTTTCTGGACAGGTACCTGCGAACTTGGGCAGACTCGGAACATTTAAAAGTGTGGGAATCTCCACTCTACACCTAAAACTTACATGTTATTGATTTACATGCGTAATACTAAATTTGTCTATCACGAAATCTTCTACTTTTAAAACTGAATAAAACCTGAAATAAAAAGATAAAAAATAAAAAACTTAGAATCGATCTTTATCAAGATTGGATTCATATTTAACTATTTCATGATTTACTCACCAAAAAGTAGACTTAGGGTCGACAAATCTTTAGCAGCTAGAAATATTGTAATCAGGTAGACTGGCGAATTTTAGGGCAATACATTCACATATATAAAGATTGATGTTTTTCCGTTTATATGGATAAATAAATTCTCACTGGAGTTCTATCGTTGAAGACAAAATATTCTTCATTTCTACTCTCGAGTCAATCCATTAAATAATTACGTTCTAGGAATATAAAATCTTTCAAGCTTAATTTTCAACCTATTACATACGAATTTTTAAACAAAAAGGATAACCTTTCAACAAAATTGTTTAATTTAGAAAAAACAACAGATTTTCAACCAAAATGATGAATTTTCAAAGACAAAGAACTTTCTACACAAAAAAAAGAATTTTCATTAAAATACATGAATTCTAAACCCAACAGTTAAGTTTTTAATGTGAAAAAGATACATTTTCGAACAGAAATTGAATAGGAACAATAAAGAAACAAAAAATTCAACAATAATTCTACTGAGAAATTGAAAGAAGGCACGCCTATATCAAATCTCGCCTATTTGAAATTTCTCCTATTTAATATCCCCCTTAACCGGTTACTTGAAATTGCGCACGTCCGTCACCTCTCACCACGGTCCTTTTACGCTCTCCTCCACGTCAGTGGCTCACCAATCAAGAAGAGGCCCGAAGAGCGGGAAGCCCTCGTTGTTTTCAATTGAGTACTTTAGCATGACGTAATGGGAATGCTGACATATTTTCAAGGAAAATATTCCAAACGTAAAAGTAAGTCATAAATATACGAATAGTAATATTTCTCAAGTGTAGAGTGTATTTTCTTAGTCATGTACCATTCCTTTGTGGATTGACATCCTTTCAGTGTCACAAAATAAAATGAAATATCCAAAATTTCACGTAAGTGTTTCAGATCGGGTACTCTAACCTCAAATTCCAGGCAGTTGATTGTATTTCGTGAAACTGAAAGGTCTTCAACCGATAAACGGATGCAACTAAATTGCACAAATGCATTCTACACTTGAAAAATAGCACTATTCAGACCTGCTTTATAACTTACTTTTACGTTTAAAATATTTTCTCTAGAAAGGCGTATGCAGTTGCAGTCCCACGTCGAGAACTATGTCAACCTTCCTGACATTTCCACCTACCCTGGTATGGCCGTGACATCATGCTACAATACTCACTATTCCGCGACATATTTGAGTCGTTTTTTTATTCTATTATATTGGTTTTTAGTTAGAAAATTGTACTATTTCAAGGAAATGTTATATTTGTCATGCCATACGTCAACAAAAACACTTGAAAAACGCTGACATGCGTGCAGTAATGCTAACTGGCTGCGACTTTTTTAACTTCGCATGTGCATCAAAGCGCGGGTCTATTTAAAACTACAAAGTATAAATATGCAATATTACATTAATAATAAATTATTTAATAAAATAAGCAATTTCTTAGATTCAATTAATTTTGTTTCAAATTGCAACTTTGTTGAAAATATTTATCTGTATTATTATTGATAGCATCGATACAAGGTCGAGGCAGCCAATGAACGTCGCTTGACAAAAATAACCTGAAGGCCACGGTAGAGGTGGGGGCCCCTCGAGCCTTTGAATTATCGAACCAAGGATAACCTTAAAATTGCCTTTTTGAGTGACTTATGGAGCCGGAAAGAAAAATCAATAAGATTGTTTTTTTTTTTTGAAATCGACTCGACAGATTTCAATAAACAAAATATATGTTACATGAATTGATAAGAGTAATGTGAAAAATATGGAAAAATGTTGATAAAAAATATCACCAAAGAAATTTTTTTTATATTTAAAAAAAAAATTTCATGTCACATTTTTGAGATACACCTACAATTTTACTTGAAAAATATCTTCAGATTATTAGCTTTTAGATTTACTTTCGCTGAATTTTTTGTGGAGGTATAACATGGGTAAAAATAATAAAAACCATGCGTGCAGCAATGCGCTCAGACGGCAACATCCCACACTGCAGCGAAACGCTATACCATCAAGCAGCTCTATCTATTTCCATCAAAAAAGTTTTATCAATATTAACAAGACAATGGAAAAAAAATTCTGTTGAAAAATACATTTCTAAATTTTCTCGCAGGAAAATTTTTACGTTATCTTTCCACATTCTCATTCATGAGAGTGTAATGTAATCGTCCAAATTCGCGATCTCTGGTTTTTAACTGATCTTTACGTTTTGGCACTCACAGATTCCGAAAATCATAAAATTTTGTTGGCGTATTTCTGTCGGTATGTATGTCTGTATGTATGGTTACCCGAATGTTGTAGCCACGCTTAATTTTGAAGGATTTGTCAAATCGATTCAACCTTTGATAAACTTTTTAAGGGTCCCAAAATGAAGGTTAGGTTCGTTAACCAGATATTTTGATGAAAATCTAAGAAGTTATATGCCTTTCAACATTTTGAAAATTTTCAAAAAATAGAGGAAAAAAATATTATTCTCTTTCGTTTTAACGAAAAACTTACCAATTTCTAATATTTCGTTTTATTTTGTTTACATGGTTATACTTTTCAAATCCAATCGTCTGTATAACGTAGCTGATGAGCGCGAAGCGCGAGTGTCGCAATGAGAATGTAATCGTGAAGGCCGTAGGTGCTTTGAGAACCCTCTTTGCAGTGAATTGAAGAAACATGTTCAATTTCACTTTATGATTGTAGTTTATGAAAAGTTTAAATGACAGTTTCTGATTTGCGCGCTGAAACTGGGCGTATTTCCAGGTCAGCTAAGAATAGAAATTAGTGCAAAGTAAGGAGTTAATATTAAAGTCATCATGAAAAATAAAAATTGTACATTATTTCGCAACATCTGAAAACGCAAGACCAGATCGCGGTACAGATATAATATACATTAGATATAATAGTGTTGAACATAATGTAGAAAAGTTCAAAATTTGGACAAAATCGAGTACGGAGCACGAGGTACGTGATGAGAATGTGTTTGTTAAAGCCGAAAGAGCTTCAAAAAAAGAGAATTCAAAATCATCAAATTACAGTTGTTAACGCTTCAACTTTTTATTTCAAAAGGTTTGTGCACAAATGTGTGGAAAATACAAAGACCGAGCGCGTAGCGCGAGGTAAATACATTATTGAGCGCAAGATGAATATATTGTCGAGCGCGAAGCGCGAGAAACAACAGTCGCGCGCCCTAAGTGCGCTCAAATTTGCGAGCGACGCGAGCCACGCGCGTAGCGCGCACTGAGAATTTGCTTGCGCAACGGGCATCTTTTTTAACATATATTTTTTCCAATTTTTTCGTGGCGGTATATCATGACTGAAAAAGTCACACACGCAGCGCTGGCCAGTGCTACGAAGGACTGAAATCGTGAGAAAAAAAAATTACACACACTTTCAATTATTTGCTGTTGTGTGAAGCTGAAAAACAAAAGACGATCATATAAACTATCATTGGTCTCTGTGTTTTATATAAGACATTGCGTAGGTGACACTTAGGCATTATTTGGTTCAAGATTGCAAAACAGCGAAGACAGTAAACGTGTGCTTGTATTGTTATTGTTCACGGTACTGTAGCATTCAGTGTCATATCACTTCTTTCACCTTTCATTTGTATGAAGTTGAGAAAAAAAAGGCGATCCCTCCAGACTGTCACTTGTTTCTGAGTTTCACATCAAAAACGTAGGATCGCATAGACATTATTTGACTTTGATTTTAAAAAGGTGAGAGAGATAAACGTGAACGTTAATGTAGTGGCTGCGACATGGTTTGAAATAAAACAAAAGGTAAGAAGAAATTGGTTAAAGATATTGATAAAACCAATGCTTTTCCTCTTTTTCTAAAAAGAACAATAACTGTTGCTGATACTTCGTGTCATAAGTGTCGTCTTTCTATTTATGCGATAGAAAAGCCGGATCAAGATTCTCAACCAGTAACAGACAAAATTCTTTCCTCCGAATCGACTTCCAAAGATCCAACTTTCCATGTTAAATTCAAATTAGAGAAAGCTATCTTTGAGGAAGAATCTGTTGAAATGCCGATTCAGAGGACTGTTACGACGCATAGATACTGTTGTATTTATTTTTTCAAGGAAAATCTGAATGTAATTTCAAAAGAAGCTCGAATGCAATCGTATATCGAAAATAAAATGTAAATACCAGCTGGAAACCGGTGTTGTCGAACTCATATGATGAAAAATAGAATTTATGACAAAGATCTTTGTCTTTTGAGAGTCCACTCCAATACAAAATTTTCAATTTCAATTCGTAAAAATACTTCGTTGTACAATATTTTCGAGTAAGTCAGACATAAATGTATAGTTTCATTTTTTGCGTCAAAAAGTTATTCAATTCATTATTTAAAAATGAAAGTTTATATTATTAAGTATAATAACCAAACGAAGTAAACTCAAGAATAAAATCTAAAAATATGCGTGCGGACAAGGGTCCGATCGGACAAACAGTGCCCGGCAAGCCGTGTAAGTTCACTTATTGATCGATTTTGATGCAATATTAAGAATATGTAACAGTTGCAAAGTTCATATCATCAAATATAATAACCAAACGAAGTAAACTCAACAATAAAATAAAAAATATGCGTGCGGACAAGGGCCCGATCCGACAAAACGTGCCCCGCAAACCGTGTAAATTCACTTATTGGTCGATTTTGATTAAATATTGAGAATATATAACAGTTGGTATGTTAATATTAATAAATATAATAACCAAACGAGGTAAACTCAACAATAAAATAAAAAAATATGGTCCGATCGGACAAAATGTTCCCGGCAAATCGTGTAAATGCACTTATTGGTCGATTTTGATGTAAAATTCAGAATATGTAACAGTTGAAAAGTTGATATTATTAAATACAATAAGCAAACGTAATAAACTCAACAATAAAATCAAAAAATATGCGTGCCGGAAAGGGGCGAATCGGACAAAATGTGCCCGGAAAACCGTGTAAATTCACTTATTGGGCGATTTTGATGTAATATTGAGAATATGTAACAGTTGGAAAGTTCATATCATTGAATATAATAACCATTATTATTATATTTTTGCGATTTTATTGTTAAGTTTACTTCGTTTGGTTATTATATTTACCAATATCAACTTTCCAACTGGTACATATTCTTATTATTACATCAAAATCGACCAATAAGTGAATTTACACGGTTTGCCGGGCACATTTTGTCGGATTGGACCTTGGTCCGCACGCATATTTTTTTATTTTATTGTTGATATTACTTAGTTTGGTTATTATACTTAATAATATTATCATTCCAACTGTTACATATTCTTAATATTACATCAAAATCGACCAATAAGTGAACTCACACGGTTTGCCGGTTTCTTTTGGTCCGATTTCACACTTTTTTGGTGATGCAACGGTAATTTGGAGCTTTCTGTGTACATCTCGTAGATAATGTGTATCGAAATGGAAAGGAAAAAATCAGTGAAATTATTTTTTTTTTGTAAAAAATTAACATTTTTGGAGAAAAACTTTTCTCTACTCCCATTTTTTTTGTTTAGAGTAAAATTCGAAAAACCGGAAGTGCCAGTGTCTCTATAAACATTATACTACAGTAATATGCAAAAAAAATTATGAAAAATTGAAAATAGAAAATTCGGAAAAATTAGTGAAACCCTCACCGGCAGACGTCTCGAACTTCAGCGCTATCAGATTGACAACTTTGGTGCCATATATTGTTATACCCGGTCGACCGAGAGGTTGTCTCTTGGCTGTGTTTGAAATTCAAGTTCTCGTGAAATACATTTTATTTGTTCGAGACAATTCTTATTTGTCACTACAAGTCATTATTGTCGTCATTAACTCTCAAACGGTACACTGGTGTGACTTAGCACAGGAATTTTTTTATTTTGCTGGCATTTACGCAGGCACAGCTGCAGTGGCTTATGCCTAATATATTAAATATGTATGTTAAATATGCGTAATATATGCTAGATGTTTATTATATGTTCAATATGTTAAATATTTAATATTAACATTGCAAACAAACCAATCCGCACTAGTTAGCCGTTTAAGTATGCTGGATTAACGTGTGCCGTTTGAGGATTAAACCTTTAAAAACCCTTTAAACACTTCAAAATTTTTGAAACTCTACATTTTGCTTTAATTTTTTGGAATAATTTCAATTTTCGAATTATTTTTGAAATTTTTACGAAACTTCTGATTATTTATGAAAATTATTCAAAATTTTCATAAAATTATCTAAAAATCCTTCAAAGTTAAGAAAATTGCCTTCAAATCTTGCAGATTCGTTTTTGACAAATTTGGAAATCCTTTGAAATATTTTAAAATATTCTCTTGAAATGAATTATTCAGAATGAAAAATCATTTTAAATTTTCTTAGAAATCTTATTCATTTTTTAAATCTTTTAATTGTTTCATTTTTATTTATTTATCATTTTTTTCTTCTTTTTTTTTAATCATTTTCAATATTCTCTTAAATTTTTTTTCAAAATAAAACATCATTTGAAATTTTCCCAGGAATTTCATGTAATTGTTTTTATTATCTTAAAACATTTCAAAATCCTTGAATGGTATCAAAAATTTATTTTGTAATCTTCAAAAATTTACATTTTGTTTTAAATGTTTTGAAATCTTTTCAAGTTTTAAATCAAGTTGAAATATTTTTAATACTTCTAAATATCTCTTAAACTCACTCGAATTAAAAAAAAATCATAATTTTTTCATTGTTATTTATACAGCAAAATTCAAATAAAAATAATAAACTTTTGGGCATTACAATTTTGGCCACAAATCAAATTTCGAATCCATACAAGCTTCAGCTTTTCTGATTACATTTCGCTTATCGATTTCTGACGTTTCCAATCAACCCGAGGACGCGTTCGGTGGCTTTGTCATAGGCCCTTCGGCTCGATTCCTGAGGAATCAAAACCGAAACCGAAGACCTAGTTGAGTTTTGGCTAACTTGAACTGTCCAATATGGTACCCCGCCAACAGAATGACGTACCAAACGGCCACCAAATAGATTAACGGTAGGCTCAGGGTTGGTGTATTTACCAGCAACGAAGGCCAGGAATGTGGACCAACTCACATTTGACCAAAGATCTAGTAAGGGGGAAGAAGCAATAGTCTTCTTCCACAAGTCCGTCACTCCCAAGATTTCAATGTCATTAACGGATCTAAGGGATCCAGCAGCCACCAATTCATGTAGTCGAATGAATTCGCTGTGGTACTCAATCCCTTGCGCTGGCCCTAAGTACCAAGGCCGGCCGGTTCTAGCATTATCTAGGACGCAATCTATGATTAAAACCCTGTTCGCATCAGTAGCCTCGAATGCAACAAGTAGACTAGCGGCAGCTAGGCCAACTCGTTGCGTTAAGGCCAAGTCGAACCATCCTTCCTCACACCCAGGGAAACCACCCACATTCTTATCAGTTTGACGTAAACTAAGGAGTATATTTAAATAATTCAATCCAAACTTTTGCGTCTTGCAAGTGATAGCACAAATTTCGGAGTGGAAAGATTTTGCCATCTTTATACCACTGGTAGTGTCAGTACAAATGTAATCTGGAATCAAGCAAGAAAGGAAGTCTAGGTATTGGAGTTTACCTAAGTAACTAGGGACGTTAGTTACTAGAGTAAATAGGCTTTTGAGTATACGGTACCTTGATTTGATTCTGAATCTTGCAAACATGGATTTGAATTGTGAGAGATCTATTATATAATCTAACCAGTTATACCTACTCGTAAACTTAGTGGACGACTTATCTACACCTACATTAGGATAATACTGAAAGCAGGAGATCACGTCCTCTTCTATGTGCCCAAAGTGAGTTAAGTAATGTGATGAGACGACTTGGGGCAAATCATAGTTGCGGGGTTCGACAGTTCTTGATCGCTTCTTCCCGCGCCTTCCCTGACCAGTGGAGAACTGCATGTCAGGGGCGATTAGTTTAAAGATGTGCTTGCACCAGGAGTGGGGGCCACATTCGTTGTAGGACCTGGATTGGAGGCCTGCATCTGCCCAGGGACCACATTTTGTCCGGGGGGCAAAGTGTTAGGCGGCAATTGTGCACGACGGGTTAGACACGGCGGAGGAACGAATATCAACCTATTTTGAACAGTAAACTGTTCCTGAGGGGAGATGATATATCCTCTGCCTGTTTCAGGTCCCAGTTCGCTTGAAAAGAGATAGCGGACAGCAGCCTCACCAGCCCACCTCCTAGTTAAGAGTGGTGAGAAAATATAGCCGCCCTCCCAATCAAAGGTCACCACAGTGCAGGGTTCGAACACACGGTGCTCTGGGAGCCAAGTCGGAGGGTGGGGGTGGACAGGGAGGATCGTCACCGGGGTGAGACCTGTCTCATCCCAATTGTGGCGCTCATACGTGAAATGTACCTCACCTGGTGGTAAAAAGAGCTCAAGAGCTTGGCTAATGGCGTTCATAGCTAAAGCTCCATAAGCCACGTATGTGTAGGGCTCCTGCTTCACCCTTCTTTCACGGTACTGGGGCTCACCATTGGTGGCATACCAACCGCTAATGTTTACACCACCCTGCAGAATGGTCTCAGTGCGGAAATCAACTTTGGCGTTTTGGTCGATGATACCCCATTCGGCTGGAATGAGATCTAGCCATGGCAAGATCGCCAGTGGGTTCCCAAATCTAGGTGGATGGTGAGGTGACATGAGCTGGAAAGGCCCGACAGGGAAATGACAAACTTATGACAAACTTTTAACTATATATATATATCCAATAATTTGTTTCGTTTCAGCGTTTTTGATTATTCAAAAAGTGACAATATAAATATATGATATCACGCATATCCTAAATAATTATATGCAAAATAAAAATTATGTCACCTTTTTAATATAAAAATAATATACTTTCAAATATTTTGTGAGTTTTCCAAATCTCACAGTACATAGGACTTCATGGATTCACTGTACCTGAATTCTGTTAATTTCATTAGAATTTCTGTGAAGATAATCAGGAATAGAAGTACATTTCGTACATTTTTCAAGGATATCAAGAAAATTCTTTTAAATGTATTTGCACTCAATAGAATTCGAGTACAATGATTCGCTTTTAATGAGTACAAACAAAAACAATAACTTAAATTTTGAAGCAATTTTAAATCCAAGGAATTTCTACGTATTCTGTGTTCCTTAGAAATAATTTACACTGTTCGAAATGTTTGCAATTTTAGTATACACGGGCATATTAAATTTCTTACATGTTTACTAAATTCATTACACTTTGTAATTTTAATATACTTACTTGTTGCGTCTCAGCTATGAGACGAGCAGAGGGGAATTTTTTTACTTTTAGAATTTGATTTTTAAATTCATTCCCGAGCGGCTGGGAAGGATTAACTAAAATATATCCCCGTCCTATCAAGATACGAAAATCGCCCACACTCTGTAGTTTCCAAAAGGCTGATAGGGTGAAGAATAAGAAGAGAGAATTAAGTATTTAAATCGCCATACCCGCGTGCCAAAAATATGCCACGGCACTTGCGAGATTGATGCAGAAAGCTGTCATCCTTGGGTCGCTTCGCGTCCTTAAAGCACACGAGGGTTTCGCCAGCCTGTCGTTGCGTTTTCGTCGTGTCCTGTGACCATCCATCTCACGTTTGTGAGACGCGGCCATTAGTGAGACTTACCGCGGTCCTACTGGGAGCCGGTGTCATTTTTAGATGGCAGTTGCTCCCAGTGGGACCCTGCGGTAGTTGTTCAACCTCATTAGAAACGGACTGGTTTCATAAGAATTGTATAGACACTGCTTGGCTCGATGTACTGATTTCTGAGCGAGTGAGAAGCGACCAAACCTATGTTTTACTCGCTGTTACGTGCAATGCTATTCGAATTGCTGATTGAACTATCACTGCTGCTTTCTCTGAGTTTCAAACTGCGCTGGAAAAAGGACAGATGCAGGCGGGCAATGATATGAACAGCGTAGTAGATGTAAGTCATCAATCGTCATCCTGTAACTTTGGAATATAGCAACTTATTTAAAACCATTACCTCCTCGTGATAAACAGCTCCTACAAAGAAGTGGATGTCCATCGGACATCAGATGGAGGTTTGCTTCTGTTCCTGGATGGTGGCAATGTCGCGACTTATATGCCGGAAGAATAGTGATTGGCAAACAGACCTGCATCTTCGACAAAGACAACGACCCTTCTCGCCTCTGTTCACCGTCAGCCGAAAAGCTCATCAGCTTCCTTATAGAAGACGGCAAACACGTCGAGGGCGCTCAAGCCTACGCAGAAATCAAGGTCATGAAAATGGTCATGTCTGTGACCGACGGCAAAGCTGGAAGTGTTTTTTATGTAAAACGTCCTGGAGCTGTACTGGAAGCCGGAACTCTTATCGCCCATTTAGAACTCGACGACCCAACCCTTGTGACGAAGGCTCAAGACTACACCCGACATTTTCCAACCACAGTAATTCCCGCCGTTTTTCAAAAACCTTATCATCTTCACTCAAAATACCGAGCAGCCTTGGAAAACACTCTCGCCGGCTACTGCCTTCCAGATCCATATCATCTTTCACGACTTAGAGAACTGATCGAGAAGATTATGAATCCCTTGAGATATCCAAGTCCCCCCTTACTCAAACTTCAGGAAGTCATCGCCACGCTTTCAGAAAGGATTCTAATCTCCGTGGAGACGAAGACCAGGAAGCTAATGACTGTCTACGAAAGAAACATCACTTCGGTTCTAGCTTAGTTTCCGAGTCAACAAATCGCGGCAGTGATTGTTGGATATGCAGCCACGCTTGCGAAACGTTCAGAACGCGACGGTTTCTTCCTGATAACCCAGGCTATTGTCCAGCTGGTCCAGAGGTATCGGAATAGCATCTGAGGTCGCATGAAAACTGCACCCCATGAACGCTTGAGGCAGTATTATACTGTCGAGATTCACTTTCAGCAGGTACATTATGATAAGTGCGTTTCTAGTTTTCGCTGCCGAACAATCGCCCAAATCGTCAGATTCAATCATTAGTGAATCACAGGACTGCAGTGGAAGGAGCGGTTTCGAATGAAATTGGTGAAAGGCCAGCAGAGCCAGTTCATATTTTGAGGATCGCTGTAGTCAATCAAGGCAACCAGGACGATGCGACGATGGCGAGAGTCTTTGGAGATTGGTGTGATTCGAGTAAGTACGAACTTGTTTCGATTGGAGTTAAGAGAGTCACCTTCCTGGTTTTGAAGAAAATACAGTTTCCCAAGTTCTTCACCTTCAGACAGAGAGATGAATTCATTGAGGAGAGAATTTACAGACACCTGGAACCTGCTTTTGCCTTTCAAATTAATTTAAATAGAATGAGGACTTATGATCTCGAAGCTTTACAGACTTGTAACCAGAAAATGCATTTATACCTTTGTCAAGTCAAGGTCGCAAAAGGGCAACAGGTTACTGACTACCGACTCTTCATTCGACAAATTATCAGGCACTCGGATTTAATTACGAAGGAAGCGAGTTTTGATTATCCGCATAATGAAGGAGAGGGAGTTTTGCTCTAAGCCATGGACAAGTTGGAAGTTACGTTTTCGCAACCACTCGCAAAGAGGACGGATTGCAATCATATATTTTTGAATTTCGTTTCAACGGTGATCATGGACCTGTCGAGAATAGGAGCTTCCATAAACCACGAGGCCCGATTTTGACCACTTTTTAACCCCCCGTCTGCCCATGTAGTCCACCGTGGCATTCTTGTCGACCCCCCTCCCCCCCCAGGGTTCTACGCGGTTTATGTATTTTGTTGAAAATTTGCTTCTTTTGGGTAAAGAATTAATCATTCTGGTTTAAAAATCAACAATTTGGTTTGAAATGTGTTTATTTTGTGTGGGCTCATTATATAACACTTTTGGGCTCATTATTGTTTTCAGTGAACATTATTCTGTTTACTGGCCATGCCACGACTAGCTCGAACTACTTTTGACTGAAAAGTGCGCGGCTATCCCAGTTTCTTTCTGAATATGTTTTGGGGATGCCTCCCGAGTATTTTAAGGCCTAGGGGAGCGGCACCGAATGCGGCGCACATAAAGGAAAATGCACGATTAAAATTCAAATATAAAGTAAAAGATTGTTCTTGCATCCTTCGAAGTCGTTTTGCATTTCCTTCCCTTCTTCTGTTTCATATTTCATCTTCACTTTTCTTGACTAGCAGTTTAACTTTCCTCTTTTTGTATCTGTAATCATTTTCAAATCTATTTCTCTCTTCGTCGCTAATGCCTGTGACAATAGCGTTAAACACATTGTTGTTGACGTAGTTTTTAAATGACTTAGCATGGTTGAAAGAAATGACGTGTTATCTTTTAGAAAATAAGTCTAAACAGCTTGTAAATTTCATTTTTGGAAGAACTACAGTTATTGGAAAAGAAGGTTATATTTGATAAGTGAAAATGCAAAAAGTATCAGGAATACAATATAAATAGAATGTAAAGAAGAGTGTCATATTTGGAAGATTCTTTATTAAACGCATCAATTTAAGACTCGAACTATACATCAAAATAATACAAGTCAATGTCTACATTGCGAATCAAAAAAAATAAAAATAAATGGAGTTCTTAGAGGATTCCCATTTTGGTACCGAGCCACTTCATTTGCTCGCGTGTAAAGAGTCTTGTTGCCATGAGCACTGTCAGGGCATGTCGTGGCTTTTGCGGGCCGGGTTCAGTGTAAACAAGGCACATATCATTAGGCCCCCAAGGTTCTTCGTTTTTTATGTAATACTTATACGGCTTTACTGTTTCTATATAGCTTCTAACAATCTGTCCACTGTTGTCATTGTATTTAACATGATACTCTCCCGCATAGAATTTTCTAGGAAAAATGTGAGCCTTTGCTGCTATGATACTTGGCTCTGTTTTGAGTACAACGCCAATGCCAATCTCGTTGGTACCATGATAAATCCAAACCATGCCGGGAGGAAGGGGTCCTACCCATGGATCAGGTGGGGCAAACCCCACATCACGGGTGGAGCTCGCCGGTGCCGAATTTACTGGAATTTGTCCAGATGAAGAAGACGCACGCTTTTGGCGAATAAGAAGAGCTGATGACGCCTCTGCAAAAAGGATAGGAATTATTCTATTAGCATTATTTATTGCATCATACAATCACAATTATTATGAATATTCTGAAAATAATAGTAGACGTGTGATGTATGATATTTAATTTGAACCCAGCATCTTATGAGACTGTAGAATCCCCTGAAAAGTGAGCGTTCGGTAGCTACCGAACGCGCCCTCGGATTGCGGATAGACGATCCCTCTACCAAGGGATTGCGCTGAATATGGTTACGATAATTATTAACCAGTTGCGGACAATTGTCCAGGTATGGTCCCGAAGGAGTAACCTCTAAGCGGAGGTGTAACAACCGTTCCGAAAGCTGAATGGCACCTAGGTGAGGTGTCTTAGACGGTGTCTCTAGGATACCGGGTGACTTCTCAGGGTACGCAGCCTTGTTCGTGCATGCACTTCTATACGAGGACGGATGAATCCTTTACCTAGCTGCTCGAGTGAACAACCAGATGGAAACACGACGACGAACCAGCAAAACCTCAAATGAAAAACTTATTCCGGAATATCGGAATGCTGCATAAGAACACAAAATGTTTGATCCAAAAAAGTTATTTTGTTCCGAGAAAATCAAAGTTGAAGGTTACGATAACAGAGTATGACAAAAATGTTCGTTTCATCTACTTCCCCTACCATCACTTCATCACTTGCTAACCCCTTTCCCTCTCTCCAACACTGCTTCCTCCTCTACTTGTTTGTTCAGACAACACCTCCCCATCCCTAATGTGCATCCCCAGCCCTCACCCCTCCAACTGACCCCCTTTCTAATAATTTTTCCTACTTTCCTACACTTACACTCACATCTCGTCCCTCATATCTCCTGACTACTTTACTTCCCCACTCCTCTTTTCTTTATCTAGAATTTCAAATATTTGTCAATTAGTCATCAAAGTCCATTAGTCAATAAAAGTTTAATTAGAACACTCAACATACTCTGACTTGATGTTTGATTTGATGTGACGTCATGCTTCTTACCTATTCCATGCCACGTATGTGTACATAACTGTACAATATGCTACCACAAAATTACCATTTTATTGAAACAGATTTTTAATTTCAAATGCTATGATACTACAAAAAAACGTCTTGATCTGAACTTTTTCTTCAGAAATGGAATTACTGCCTGATTTTAATTAAAAATTCGATTTACAATAACATATGTTGTCTCTCTGCAAAGATCATCATAATAACGTGCATGAACATTTCGAAAGCCATTCTTCAATTATTATCATATTTTTATAATATATATATATATATGATCTTTCTTGGTTTTTTTCAGAAAGATTTCATCTGAAGATAATTCCAACCCACTTACCTATATTTGCTTTCGTTGCGAGCGCAATCCCTTGCCCCAATACCACAGAGACTATCAGGAGACACAAGCAGGATTTGATCATCATTTGCGTAGGAAAGTATGCAGTCACATAAGGGAACTGAATGATGTTGAGCGAAAATCGCAAAATTATTTATGGCGAAATTTCTCGCTTTGTGAGGATATTAAAGAACTTTCTAGAATTTTTTTATACTGGACTCTTATCTATAGGATACCGAATTGAAACATTACAAACGATGTTTGCACAAGAACGAGAAAGTTAAAGTATATGACACAGATCAGAAAAAAAGTTAATTATCTCATATTCTGAGACCAAGAAATATTTCTTTATTTTAAAGAAATAGCGCCCAAAGAAATGATTTCTTTTAATCAATGCACGTGTTTGTTGATTTCAAACAATATTCAGTATACTTAAGTATACGGTCTTCATGGCTCAAATAAATGGAATCAAAGAAATGCATTTCATTGGATTAAAAAAAAAAAAGTTCAGTGTAGGTCGAGAATTTAACCATGTGGTTACAAATTCAACTATTTTGTTGACAATTTTATTATTTTGTTGACAATTTTAATATTTTGTTGAAAATTCAACTATTAACTTTTAAAGTTTTTTTTCGTTTGAAAATTCAACTGCTTTCTTGAAAATTTAATTGAATATTCATCTTTCTGGATGGAAAAGTTCTTGGTTTAAAATTCAACTTTCTTCTGAGAAATTCGTGTTTTTGACTTGAAGGTTCGACTATTTGGATGAAAATGCAACTGTTTTTGGTTAGAGTTTAATCTTTTTTTGTTTTAAAATGTCTACCATTTGGTTAAAAATGGATCTTGGTAGTTTGCGAATTCAAGTATTAGGTTAAAAATTCAATTATCTTGTTAAAAAATGTCCCTTTGGCTTGAAAGTTAATCTATTTAATTGTCAATGCAACTATTTTGTAGAAAATTTAATTATTTTGTTGTAAATTCAACTATTTTGTTAAAAAATTATCTTTTTAAATATAAATAACCTTAGGTAACCGATATTATGAATTTGATAAGAACTTTTGTGTCTCGCGGACAACAAATCCTTCATTATTCAGGTCCAATTAAACATTTGTCGACGTTCGGAATGATACCTATGCCAGTCCCAGGCTCGGTCAACTATGTGGAAAATAAATGGCGATATTCAGCGCTCTCTGTGATGGACAGGAGAAGTACGGAAGTATGCATGTTTTGATGCCTATATATGTATATGCCCTTCCTTATATACATTGAATAAAAAAATAATCTAAGAAAAATGGAAGAATAAGGACAAAATTAACCAAATGAGAAACGTAAAATAAGAAATTAAAGATAATTAGCATTCTATATCCCATTTTACGTTTTTTATTCACTTAATTTTGCCTTTATTTTTAATCAAAAAAAAAAATGCCAGAAGTGCATCATGCAGTAACAGCAAGTAACCACGACAAATGACAATCACAAATTTGCCGGGCACGCGCTTTTCACACGAGTTTGCGGCATCTGCGATGGACAGGAGAACCCCTCGCACCCCTCACTGCCGCTCTGACCCCGCGCCGTGGTCCTAAAAATTCGCCATTTCCCTCAACACAGTTGACCTAGTCTGGCCGGTCCCTCTTCAGACTCTAAGGAGCGATACAGAGGTTAGAAACGTGCGAATATTTTTCCTCAAAAAGCGAAAGAACAAATACAACATACAATGTCGGACCAATGACGAGAATAAAATTCAAATAGATTGGAGTAAAGTTAAGAGGTTGTTTGAAGTAATTGAATAGGTCTAAAGGAATTACATATCGAAATGGAGACTTGGTATCTATACATGAATTCAAACCTTTTGTCGGTAATTTCCTGATCTAAAATTTTAAATTTTAAAATCCTGAACATATTGTCTAGTTTTTTCTTACCTTTTTCCGATAGCTTATATATTTTAATCTTGGTACTATTTTCAATGTGTTTTGCAGTAAGATTCCTGACTTTGGCAACGTGCCTCTTTCGTTCAAAAATTCAACTGCTTTGTTGAAAATTAATCTTTGTCCATAATTTAACTATGTGGTTAAAAATTCAACTATTTCCTTGAAAATTCAATTGTTTTGCGGAAAATTCGACCGTTTGGTTATAAAACTATCATTTTTGTTTGAAAATTCAACTGATTTATTGAAGATTCGTCTTTTTGGATTAAAAATTCATCTTTTCGGATTGAAAATTCATCTTTTTTGATAGAATAGTTCTTGCTTGAAAATTCAAGTATATTCTAAAAAATCGTGTTTTTGGTTTGAAGATTCGACTATTTGGTTGAAAATACAACTTTCTTGGTTAAAGTTGAATCTTTTATGTTTTGAAAATTCGACCATTTGGTTAAAAATTCAACTATATTGTTAAAAAATCGTCCTTTTGACTTGAGCGTTAACCTATTTAGTTGTCAATGCAACTGCTTGCTTGATAATTTTTTATTTATTCAAACATTAGGTCGATAATTCATCTTTTTAAGTTGAAAACTAACTACTTGGTTGCATATTCAACTATTTTGTTAAAAATTTAAGTATTATTATGAAAAATGTAGCTATTTTTTTAAGGCCATGTAACGAGTGTGCCAGCTGATCAGGTCAGTCCTAGAGCCAATATTTTTTTTACCCGTATGTAAAAATAAAAGCTAAAATAAAGCAGAAAAAATTTCGGAAAATATTAATAATTATAAAAGGATCGTTTGTGGCAAGGCACAGCATTGGGAGAAGAAAAAAATTTATTATTGAAAATAATAAATATCGGCAGAAGTTTTATTTCTCACTTTCACTGTCGGTAATGAAGAAGTTCGCTGTTGGTAACTTTTTTTTAAGGCTGCAGATGGCGCCAGTGGTGATCCATTTGATTTAGAAATTATCACAAGACACAAGTTTGATAATTTCTATCAATGCGACTCGCACGACGTGCGACGCATATGTCACGCATATGCGGACACATCTGTTTGGTGATCTGCGTGACACGCGTGGCGAGTTATTCGCACTCGTGCCTGCACCATGTGTGGCACCGTGCGCGCATATTGTTATCTGGGGATGTTTTCTCCGGTCGGATTCGGATTTTCGATCTTTCTTTGCCAGATGTGCCTTTGTTACTTAGCGTTCCTACAGCCAGCTTAAAAAAATTAGATAATGGAGCTAATATGCAACGGTCGAACTCCGACTCATCGGGGTTCGTCTAGGGTAGATTGGTTGGATTTAAAAAAAGTATAACTGGTATAATCAGACCGAGGACCGATTGTCAGATTTCCCTCACCCTGTCGAGATCGGGAAATATCGCTGGGCGGCACCTATACTCGTGGTCCACCAGTAACGATCGTGAAAGTCAGTACGAGGGAGGTTTTCGGAGCACAGAACACAAATTTCGGGTCAGAATAAAAAAATTCCACAATTTTTCTCAAAATTCAACAATTTCACCAAAACTTGAAAAATTTTAATATATTGGAAGATTTCCATGAAAGCGCGAGGGGGATTTTTGGAGGACAGATCCCAATTTTGGTGTAGAAATACAAAAATGCCACAATCTTACTAGAAATTCAATAATTTTACCAAAAATGTCATTAATTTTGTAGATTTCCATAAAATTTTGTATGAGGGAGATTTTGGAGCACAGAACACAAATTTTGGGTCGAAATTAAAAAATTCCACGATTTTAATCAGAATTAAAAAATGTTACCAAAATAACAAATTTCATTTATTTGGTAGATTTCCATGAAAGTCAGTACGAGAAAGGTTTTCAGAGCACAGAACACAAATTTGGGGTCAAAATAAAAAAATGCCACAAATTTGCTCAAAATTCAACAATTGTATTAGAATTAAAAAAATTTTAATACATCTTGGTAGATTTCCATGAAAGTTAGTACGAGGTGGGTTTTCGGAGCACAGAACAGAAATTTGGGGTAGAAATACAAAAATTCCACAATTTAACGCAAAAATTCATAAATTTTACAAAAATTTGCAAATTAGGTCAATTTGGTAAATTTCAGTGACATTTTTTAGTGCGAGGGGAGTTTCGGAGCACAGAACACAAATTTAGGGTCGAGTTGAAAAAATTCCACAATTTCACTCAAAACTGAACAAATTTACCATGAATCTACCTATTTATTAAAATTTTTTTGTTATTGGTAAAATTGTGGAATTTTTGTGTTTCTACAACAAACTTGTGTTCTGTGCTCCAAAAACCCTCCTCGCGCTAGCTTTCATGGAAACCTACAAAATTAATAAAAATTCAAGAAATTGAGTAAAAGTTTCGAATTTTCAAACTTTTACCCCAAATTTGTACTTTGTGCTCCGAGAATCCCCCCTGTACTGACTTTCATGAAAAGCTACCAATTTATTCAAATTTTTGGTGAAATTTTCGAATTTTGAATAAAATTGTGGGATTTTTCTATTTTGACCTCAAATTTGTGTTCTGTGATCCGAAAACCTTCCTCGTACTGATTTTCATAGAATCTGCTGTGTTAAACTACGACGGAACCTACGACGTAGGTGCCGTCCTAGGTTCCAACGTAGTTTACAACATCGGGATTTTCAATGAGGAGGAGTTTTTAGTTTGAAAAAATGATTGAATATTTGATAATTGCGAAGTTTCAATTAGTTCATGAGGGAAAATGAATAAATATGCTTTTATACAATGAAAAAGAAATTTTTAAAATATTGTAAAAAATTTAGGGCGCCAGATTTGACCTCGCATCCTTCTACCTCTCAGCCAATAACGTTACCGGTGGGATGCAAGGGCTGCTGAAAATTTTTTTTCACAACCTATATAAAATTATTTCACATTTTTAGAGACATTTTCCTCCAAACTGGCTGTAAAGCGCATCTTACTTCTTGGGCAAATAAGTCTTCAAGTAATAACCTTTTCATTTTTTTAAATACAAACCAAAGCAACAATAACGTTAGAAATCGACAGAATATACACGAACCAGTAGAAAAATTCTACTACGTCTGAACAAGTGCGCCATCTCCGCATCTGCTGGCTCTTTCGATCTCTTGCTTCGGGATTGTAATTCTTACTAAACTTAGAGTACTTATATCTATCCAACACTATAAAGGTTAATGAAAAGAAATGAATGCTTCCCTCAAGAACATGAATATTCAATAAATATCTTTATGTAGATAGTACAATCCTTATGAGAAATTTTATTGCACTTTTTTGTATTTTATCACGAATTCATTAGTTATTATAATCATTACCTTAAATATCACTTTCCATCGATAAATTGCACGATTTGAAAATCCACAATGCTGACTTGTTTCTACTACAATATAGAATATTATATTCTTTGAAAATAATATTTTAAATTTCGAGAAAAGCCACTCTTTTCCACGCTATTATAGGTGAGTTATGATCATGTATATTTATGCAGTCAAAAATTATGGCGCCTTAGGTATATAATGGCCATTAGATACCTGTGATCTGAAAAGGGATGATAAATTTAAATTTAAAGCTTTTTCGGGTTTCAATCGTATGCAAAACTACGAAACTTGCCGACGTTTCGTGAACATTTTTGGGTCGAGAGGTTTCTTATCTCTGTTCTAGATGGTCTCGAAGGGCTTGCTACCATCGCCTAGTATCCAATAAAATCACCAGGTCATGGCTGTATGTACAAAGCTTCAATGCTAGAGTACGTTGCCAATGTAAACCTTAAGCTCGTTTAAGGAATTAGAAGAAGTCTGAAGCGCGCATGCGCAGTTCGTCATGCTACCTAGGGTACTATATGCTACCGTATTCAAAAAGGTGTTCAAGTGCAACGCATGCAAGAAAATCTCCGCCATAAAGAAAAACCTGTACATACATTTACATAAATTTCTTAACCTGGAACCTTGCAAAAGTAACGAACGGTGTTATAAGTATTAAAAAATATTTTTTCTGGAATCCGAAATCCAAAAAATGGTCAAGTAGGGTGTGAGCAGATATTTTCCACAGCATGCGATTGATGATGCAATTATCAAACTTACGCTAATTGCAATTCACATAATACCTGCAAATAAAAACATATCGATATTTATACAAAAATTTGCTTTGTCCAATTTTCCATTAATTGATGAAAATTGATTAATCTATAAAACTCTTTTTTATAACAAGAATAAAGAAAAAATTTAACCAATTAGCTATTCTCAATTTTTTGTTAATTAAATGAACCTCCTTAATATTTATAAACCAGTCCTCCAATTATATGAATTAAGGAGGTTTATTTAATTCAAGCGTGGATCCAGGGGAGTGCCACAGGCCCCCCTACCTCCCCGAAACCCTTACCTGGACCACCCCTGATTTAATTAAAAAAATCTGCACGCGGCTCGCTTCGCTGGCAAGTTTGAGCGCGCCTAAGGCGCACACCTGTTGGATCGCGAGCTTCGCGCTGCGCGCCCGGTTATTGTACATCCCCCACATTTTTGCATCGGACTTTTAAAATTAATGTTCAAACCATCGACAACTGAAATTTAGCGATTGTGAATTCTCTTTTGTTGAAACTCTTTCGGCTTTAACGAACACATTCTCATCGCGTGTCTCGTGAGAAAAAAAGGTTGAAAGCAAATTTTCAGATCTAATTTAAAAACATTTAAATACGCATCCTAGCGTAAGGTGGTTCTAATCAAAATCGTAGATATAATTTAGGCAAAAAATGTTAAATACAACGTTATTGTAGCTTGTGTCCTTTTTCCAAAAAGTTAATTTTTTTATTTCTAATATATTTTTATAACAAATTTGTAGGTGTTTTTTGATTGAAGAACTTTTGTGTTTTCATTTGTTACGTCTCTTGTGTTGTTTTTCCAAAAATCTTATTTTTTATTTGTAATCTTATTTTTTACGATTAAAAGAAAATCCACTCGTCCTATCTAGAAATGATTAATAACAAATTTGTAGATCCTTTTGGGGTGAACAACTTTGGTCTATTAATTTTTTTTCGTACCTTGTGTCTTAAAAAAAAATTATTTTGAACGTTATTTTTTACGATTAAAACAAAAACTACGCGTTCTATCAAAAAATTATTGATGACAAATTTGAATGAGTTTTTACTCTAATTTTGAAGAGCAACTTTCGTCTATTAATTTGTTTCATAGCTTGTCTCGTTTGTCCAAAAATTTAATTTTTTAATTTTTAATATTTTTTTCTACAAATAAAGCAAAACCTACAAGTTCTATCAAAAATGATTAATAAGAAATTTGTAGATCTTTTTTGGGTGAACAACTTTTGTGAATTTTTTTCCCCTACCTTGTGTTGTTTTTTCAAAAACTTAATGTTTTTATTCTTAAGGTTGTTTACAAATAAAATAAAAACTACGTGTCCTATAAGAAAGTGATTGATAATAAATTTCTAGATTTTTTTGGGTGCATAAATTTTGTTGATTCATTTTTTCGTATCTTGCATAGTTTCACTGAAAAATGTAACTTTTTATTATTTTTTGTCCGATCAAAATTAGAATTTACGATTTTTCGAGAACCCTGTACGGTCTCGCCCGCGTCAGTGGCTAACCAATCAAAAAGAGGTCCGAAGCGCGGGAATCCCTCGTTCGTTTGAATTGAGTATTTTAGCATGATGTCATAGGAATGCATACGAGTTTTTGGAGAAAATATTCTAAACGTAAAAGTAAGTCATAAATGTATGAATAGTAATATTTGTCAAGTGCAGAATGTATTTTCCCAGTTAAGTTCCATTATTTTGTCGATCGACCCATGTCAATATATACCAAATTATGCTAATCTTTCTGATATTTCCACCTATGCTAGCATGACCGTGACGTCATGCTACAATGCTTAAAGTGCAAACGCGAGGACCGTCTTACTCATTAACTATTGGTAACTTAAAGTTGTTATTTCATGTAAATAAGCAAATAAATGTTATTTGTAAGTAAATGACTCATTTGTTTCAAATTACCTCAGTTGTCAATTGGAATTGTTACTAATTTTAATCTATTCAAATATACTATTTTAATTTTATTACCCATGTTGCTCATATTTCATAGTCCCAATTTTAATTTCTGCATTACAGTCTCCAGTTACAGTTGTTTCATTTTTTCTTTATCAAATTCGACAACTTGGGAAAAGTGAGAAAACAATGTGTAACATTGTCCTGAATGGTGAGAGATTAGAGCAAGTTGACAAATACATATATCTGGGTAGCACATATTTTAACGGCAAGCATATATATTTTATGAAATATTTACATTCGAAAAAATGCCTCAAATGCTGGAAATCGTACTTTATAAAAAAGGCATCCATTTTTGAACACGAAAAAACCACCTCGATAACCACTTGCAAAAAAAATAACAAAACTCCCAAATTAGTGAACGGTTTTCGGTAAGTCAGTACGTCAGTACGTGGGTGCGTCGTTATCTCGTAGCAAGGGCGCGCTGCTTGCTCAAAACGTTCGTGCAACGGCTACACTATTGTGGGACGAAATCTCGCCCACAACGAAAGAGCGGCCGCTCGAAGTTGAAAGCAAGCCGATCACCTAGCGTTTGGCACAACCATTCCACGTAGTGGGAGAGCCGCTTACCCAAAATTCTTTCCGTATGGTCAGGCAAGTGAAAAGAGCCTGGAATTTAGAAGAGAAATTAACAAGGGGAGAGGAATGCAAAATGGCATAAGCAGTGCTCGGGCGGTTGTGGACAAAGAGAGGAAGGGTAACGTGAAGCGTTCAAGATGGGAGAATGAGAGACATGAAATGAGGCATAAATGTGGTATGCAAGTGAGGGGTAGAGAGTGGGAGGAAATAGAGAAAAAGATGAAGGCAAGGCTAGGGGAGGAAACATAGGAAAAAATCGCAGATTCAAGGTACAGTAGCTGGTATAGAATGGTAAGAGGCGGGGGGGGGCAGACTAACTGAAAAAGATTACAAAGGAGAGTAAAGGAATAGAATGGTAAGATTCAGAATGGGAGAGGGCGTAAGAGCATGTAGGTATTGGATGAATGTAGAAGAGACTCTGTGTAGAGTATGTAGGTATGAGCAGGAAACATGGTTGCATTTGATATGGTGGTGTACGGGTGACGAAGGGGGAGGAGAGAGCATCGAAGAGAGAATGAAATGGATTCTGAATGAAAATGGTCAGAGGAGGGGGGGGGGAATGTATGAAGAATCTAGAAGACCTAAAGGAGAAATCTGGTTGCAAAGGGTAGAAAAAAGGCGAAAAGACGACTACTAAAAAAGGAGAATTACAAAGTGGTGTTGGGGAATAGAGTCCACTTTTGAGATTCATAGTGATACGAGGGAATGGAAGCCCAGGGCAAAGTCGCAAGCTTTCAGAAATAATAATAATAATTTGGGACGATATGTAATAGCTATGTAAAGACTCTCAAACCCGTAAAATGGAGAGAGTATAAACAAAATGAAGAACTCAAAAAGATAAATTTTCATCTAAAAATAGAAAAGTTAACTTCTCAGTGCAAAAACGAATTTCCAACAAAATATTCAAATAGTCAAATTTTCAACTCGCAAGATAAACTTTCCACCAAAAATAAAAAAATTTAATTTCAATTTTAAAAAGGCGAATTTCCATGAAAATACATGATTTTTTAAACAAATAGTTGAATTTTTAACTCAAAAAGGACTTCCGTATCCGGCATGAAGGTGTTTGGTGGCGGTGATTGTGTGTTGCTGAATTTGATCAATTACAGAGAGATTTGAGGTTAGTTAACGGGCAGTGTGTGAAGGAACGGTTTTTGGAGTGAATTATTGAATGTTCAAAATAATAGAAGTGAAGAAGTGAGTGATATTTTGAGCGTTTGAGTCAGTTCTAGGGTAGCCTGAGAGGCTAGTTTGTGTTACGTGTGGAGCAGGGTGGGGAGACCGGTGCAACCTAGTATCAGAATCAGGGCAGGATAGGTAGGGAAAAGCACGGAAGAAAACAAGGTAGCAGGGTGAGGTCGTAGAGTGGCGATAGAAGTTACGCAAAATACGTAGGGCGATACACAAGGATTATTAAAATCAGTTAGATGTATAGCGGGAACTCTGACGAGGAAGTGTTCTGTATTCCGAAGCGTGAGGAAAGAAGGGGAAAATATAGAAAAACAGTAGAAAGGGAGAGATTGAGAGCGGAGAGTTTTTCTTCAATCGAGAGGTTTGTGAATAGGAAGAGGAACAGTGCACAGAGAGAAAGTAGTGAGGATAAGGTAGAAGCAGGAGAAAACAACAGGAGAAAATTTACAGTAAGATGACATCAGTAAGATGCTGATAGAAGCAATGGGAATATATAAGGAAAAGCAGAAAAACAGTGAGAGGAAATAAGGAAAGCAATTAGGCGGGAAATTCGCCGAATTTAGGAGACAAATGAGGAAATGGGAAGAACTCAAGGAAAAGTTAGAGAAAAAGATGCAGACGTTGCAGCAAAGACTATAAGAGCAGGAAATGCCTAATAAAAAGGTAGAGGAGTTGGAAGGTAGAATAAAAAAATGGAAAGAAACATATACAACATATACATAAAAAGGAACATAAAAGGGAAGTGATGGCAAAGAAGAGTTTGTTATATGGAAGCTCGGAGAGAATAGAGGATGATTTGACTGGAATATAGCAGGATTGGAAAGAAAGGATAGGGACTTTATCAGAAATTTGCGCAATTCGATGTAGTAGTAATGATGAAGACGTGGCTAGATGAAAGGGGATGGGAAAGAGTGAGGGGAAGGTCACCAAGAGGTCACAAATGGCAAGTTCAAAATGCAAAAAGGAAAAATAAAAAAGGCAGAGCAATGGGAGGAATGGTGATGGGAGTAAGGAACGAATGTATAACAGGAAAGGATTTATTTAACATGTTCTTTTTCCTTTATCTTATTGTTGCAACTCGTAATTTGGATTAAGTTTTAAAGATCGATATCTCATTTTCTTCTTGGAAACATTCATAATTCCTCAAATATTATATTTATTTTCCATCATGCGAAGCAAAGGGGAAATAACTTTAATTTCTTGAATTAAATCCATACATACTCTGAGAAAAGAGAAAAAAGATTTTAACCTAGAATGTAAACACAAATACCTAAATATACACACATATTTGGCATTCTTACGCATGCGCGCATCTAATATCGTGCTACTAGAGGGGGCATCCGATAAGTCCGCAATTCCTGAAATTTTCCGCCCCTACAGCCCCGAAGTTGGAAAGTTATCGGAGTTGTACTGTATTCGTATATCATTATCAATCATCTTAATAATAGCTCATTTCTTCTTTGTGCAACGCCTCGGAAAAAAATTACTCATTTTTTTCTAACATAAATTTTTAACTTTAGCTAATGTCATCGGTCGCAGAACATGACAATGCATACTTTTTATGAATTTTACTTTAAAATGTCACAAAGTTCCGACTTCATCGTGTATTGAAGTGAGAAAAGGCGAAATATGTTAATCAGATAAAAAGTCCGTTTTTGGTAAGTAATGAAAAAAACTAACAAAACTACCACTTCTTTCATTAAGAAAAAAATGCGTGATTACAGGATAACGTTTTTTCATCGAAGGAGATGGACTGCGTTTTTTCAATCATCCGTATTTCATTGAATTTCCAAATTGACTTCGAATTGTTTTCGGCTTTGAGGAAGCACAACTGTTCAATGCAGTAGGTCCTAAGGGCATACCTAAGCACAATTTAGATATGCTCTATTGTACACTTGCAATCATACGCCCTATCTACCATAGAAATCTGAAGTTTACTAACCTAGACGCAATGGTCAGAAGCGATCAGATTGCCGAATTTGGAATTTATGAAGTGTTGAAAGCTTTCGTAGAAGACTTGCAGAGATTACAAAATGGAATAGAAGGACCAAGTTAGCTCGCTTACAGACGAAGCTGTCAATCTCGTGCGGACGGAGAAAGTTTACATGCAGCAAGTTCGAGCAGTTATAGCAGCTGTTGGAAATAACAAAAAAAGGTTGAGCAAAGAATATGGAATTCACAGAGATACCGTCCTCAACGAATTGATTGGATTTAGTGCTGTAACTGGAATACCGCCAGATCTAATGTACGATTTATTCAAGGGGATATTGCCAACAACTATACAATGCTACTTGCGTAAAGTGTGTTTTGAACAGAGAAAAATTTTTCTTGAGGAACTAAATGCAAGAACAGAGGACTTTGACTTTAAGAGCATACTGAGCTGCCATTCAAAACCTCTTTAATTGAGCGACAACATCTCAGTGCAAACTTTCATCAAGCAGCATCGCAGACATGGCTCTTGGCTTTCATTTCGCCAATCATTTTACAAGATATTGTGGGTCAAGACTGTGAATATTCATTCAATTATACAAAAACGTTACAGCTATCTTGCATTGCATACAGTCATTCTGCAAGTGACGGAATGCTTGATTACTTAGGTAAATATATCCTAGAGTATCTCGGTGACTTCGGAGCGTTGTATGTATCTTATGATGACACGGACGATAATGACAGAAACAATGATATGGAGAATAATGCTTTGAACGCCAATAATGTCAAAAATAATGCTGTGGAAGGTAATTATATGAAAGTTGAAGCTGCCGATAATGGTGCTGCAGAGAGCGGTGCTAAAAGACATGGCGGAGAGGAAATTGCAGGAGCAAAAAACCTGACTCCAAAACATCATTTCATTACTCTTTATCCGAGACAATTTGCTACATTTGGATTACTTGTCCAGTTTTGGTGCATACGCATGGAAGCTAAATAAGCGCCTCTTAAGAGCAAACTCAGGTTTTTCATAATTCAAAGAGTCTTTCTCTAACGCTCGCTAAGTGATACCAGCTAAAACAAACGTGGCCAATGATGTTTCCACCCATCAAACAAATTCTAACTGGACCGCGAAAGGCCGTTTTTACAAAAACATTACCTTTCCTCGGCGTATTCCTTCGTGACCTGATACTTATCAAAGTCCCTTGTCTACGATACAATGACACTAAATATGTTGCTAGAAAATGTTATATCCCTATAGGATACGAACTTGATCTATGTTTGCCTCTCTTTGCTGAGCTATACACCATCATTTCCGTAAATGATGAATATATTTTCGTATGTCAATCGGTAAGGACAATTGAACACGACATAAGAATCATGGCTATCAGAGTGGTGAAAGATAATAACTATTTTTTCAAGTACACATTTGATCAAGCACAGGAATTTGGATAAGAAAACAGTGATATTCAACATTCAACAAACATTCAACAAAATGTACCAAATTACATACCTTCAAAATATAATTTTTGAAAATTGAATAATTTGTGATTCCAAATATTCAGCATTCAAGAATTATCAATTGTAACTCTTCAAAATTGCATAACTTTGGGCCGATTCCACCAACCGTGATTAAATTTTAATCCTAGATTAACTTTATTTAATCAGTACATTGCGTTCCACCATTTTTTAAACCATGATTAAAGTAGTCTAATCGCTGTTTAAATTCTGCTTTCTTCACTTCGGCTTACAGAAGTGAAGCATCTAGATGGAGTAATGCACTTTCCTCACTTCTGACGTTATTGGAGAGGATCTTTTCCATTTGCAACGATGTAAGCTGCACTTAAAACAATTCGCTTATAAAGACACTGGAGATTCAGGAGTACGTGTCCGCCTTGACGGCGTGAAGTGTATAATCGCGGAACTGAAGAACTGATATGCAAGCTTTTAAGCATATGCATGGTCTTACGTGTGGTGACATCAAGGGCCTTAAGTTCATTCTTCGCCCATTGAACCATCCCAAACGAGTAGAGTAGAGCCATATTCAGCAGAAACCCTTGGTACAGGGACCCTCTATGCGCAACCCGAGAAAGCGTTCGGTGGATTTGTCATAAGCCCTCCAGTTCTATTCCAAAGGAATCAAAACACACTACATCCGTATTCCCCTCCCTTCCCTTCCCTTTCCCTTATCCAATCCCTATTCCTTTCCTTTCTCTTCCCTTCCCTTTGGTTCCCATCCTGAATCCTATCCCATCCCTATTCCTTTCCTTTTCTTCCCTTTCCCTTATCCCATCCTTATTCCTTTCCTTAATCCTATCCCATACCTATTCCTGTCCTTTCCCTTATCCTATCCCTATTCCTTTCCTTTCCCTTATCACTTTCCTATTTCTTTCCTTTCCTTTCCGTTTGACTCTCATCCTTAATTCTACCCTATACCCATTCCTTTCCTTTCCGTTCCCTTATCCTACCCCTATTCCTTTCCATAATTTCATCCCATTCATATTCCTTTCCTTTCCCTTATCCCATCCCTATTATTATCCTTAATCCTGTCTCATCCCTATTCCTTTCCTTTCCATTCCATGATCCCATCCCTATTCCTTTCTTTCCCTTATCCCATCCCTTTCCTTAATTCTATCTAGTTAAAAGTTTGTCATAAAGACAACCGCAGAATTTCGCCAGGGACGGGTGCACATCTGAAGAATGGTACCCACTCCCAGCGAAATCGCGGTAAAATTGAAGCTATAACCACGCCTCACGACCGTGAGATAGGTGCTTACAGCCAAGGACGACGGCCTTCTGCATCTTTCCCGCAAGTGTCTCAGCATTTTGTTGACACGCAGGGATGCTTCTCAGGCTATTAACCTGTGGAACCTTGGCTCCTCCAAGAGCGCCGATGATTAAGACGATTAGCTTAACAGAATATTCCGGGTATAACCGTCGCAACTCCCTTATAAGGTCCTCGCTTTCTTTTCATTCTCTTCGGCTATGACATTTTTGTCAGCTGGTGCCGGAAATTGGATAACGAACATGGTTCGTTTCTCAATGTCAAGAAGAACTATGTTAGGCCTCGAGGGCGCAACAGCAACAATTGTCGAAAATATGAAGTTCCAGTATATGCGGCACTTATCATTTTATAAAATTGACTCTATTTTCTTAGGAGCGTTCAGAGGAGCGTTATTTGGGCTAATGCCGTACGAGTGACAGAGATGGTAATGAGATACTCCAAATGCCGCATTGTGTCTTTGGACGTAGGTCGTTCCCGCATGACTGGGACAACTAGATAGTATGTGTCCTAGATGCTCGGGGTGTGTATGACATGCTCTGCAGCTATCATCGGGAATGCTTTGGCTCAAAATGTGGCGATGGTATGCTAGAGTGGAAATGACACAGTCTTAACCTGCCAAAATGAAACTCTCCGTGCCCGACTTCAATGCGGGTGATTTAAGGAAAGCAAACGTTAGCTCATACGACATCGACATATCCTTCACATTTCTGTGGAAGATTCCGTGCAACTTCTCGTCGAGGAGCTGTTTGCGGAAGTTTTTCTCCTGTGCTTCCTTAATCCGGGCCTTGAGGAGTGAGTACTCGAGATGGATAAGATTTGATGCATTTTGCTCACCCCTGATATTGAATTCAAGGCCGAGCGTTTCAGCAGCCTCCTCCGCTGCTTTGTACAGAAACTCCCCTTTGCCCACTTCTTCGTGTTTCCTGACCATGTCAAGAAGAGTGTTTTGTCCATTTGCGACCACATGTGCTGCACTTAGAATAAACCTGTTGTGAAGACATTCAAGATTCAGTATTGCGCGAACACCTTGACAGCGTAAGATGTAAATTCGCTTAACAGAAGATTTAAGGCGCATGCTTTTGTTCATGTGCATAGCCTTTCAGGACCCGATATCAAGGGATCTGAGCTCGTTCTTCGTCCAGGAACCACTCAAAATGAACAGCGTACTACCGGAACGGCAAGCATGTCCGTCGCAAATATTTTGTTCCTAGTCGATAGTTGGGAAGACCAAATCCGTCGGATGAGACGTTTGTATCTGCATCGGAGAGTATGATTTATGGATGGCACGTCCTGAATTCGGCTCGGTGGTACGCCTAGGTATGTACAGGGCTCTCCAGCGCCAAGATGTCGTATAGCGTTTCTGTCGATGAGCTTAGGGTTTTCCGGGATGCCATTAAGTTTTCCTTTCTTCAAGTAGACCTTAGCGCATTTTTCTATCCTGAACTCCATTCTAATCTCTTAAGTGTACTCTTTGACAATGTCTAGAGATAGATGTAGTTTCTCTTGATTTTTAGCATAGATCTTAAGATCATCCATGTAAAATACATGAGTGACTGCATATATTGCTTTCCGCGAATGAAAAAAGGAGAAGGAACTCATTTAAAAAATATTTTACTCTTATTATATCACACATAAATAATAAAAATGATGAATATACCATAGAATAGTATGAATCCGGCAGAGGCAAAGAAGCATCAAATAAGTGCTATAACGAGTGCTGTTTTGTCAATTTGGAGGCCTTAGGTGAATATTGTAATAATGTGAATGTTGATTAAATTACAACGGAAACGAAGTTTTTCTTTTCAAACTAACATTTATGATATCTCATTAATTTAAACATAAACGCCTATGGTTTAAATAAAGAATAAGCAGTTTCAAGAAAGTCTACGAAACACCTTCTTATGATGAATGAAAGAAAGAATAAATAATAATATAAGTGACGAAGAAGTTGCCGAAGAAAATATCATCTATCATTTTTCACATGAATAAAAAACTTACAATTTATAAAGTATAAAAACAGCATTTTAATAGGAAAATTATTTGCGTCAATTTTTTATAAGTAGTTTATAAAGAAAAAACATACATAAGAGTGATAAAGTTCTTATAGCTGTATTCAAGTGTGGGAAATATAGAAATATTTGATCTTAAGTACATAAAGTGAGTAGTGAAATAAAACTCTTATTGAGGAGTTTTTAAATAATATTAATAATGATAATGAAATAATGACAGAGTTTTTAATTCAGAAAAATGAAGTTTCAACTCATACAAAATTATAGTAAGGCATGAAGCATGTACCAGTGAGAGAACCATGTGATGTAATTGACTTATAAGCTATACAATAAATTCATTTTATATTCTAAAAAATCAACTCATAATAAAGTGACAGCAAGGTATGAAGTATGTGTGTAGGCTAGAGAGAGAGAGAGAGAGACAGTAAGTGAGTGAGTGAGTGAGTGAGTGTGTGAGAGAGAGAGAGAGATGTATTAAAACATTTTAATTCTAAAAAATAATGTTGTAAAATTTGCAAGATTTCAGAAGGCTTTGCGATTGAGCTACTCAAAAATAATCATAAATCTCACAGCATGCCTCTGCAAGTGAACTAAACCATGTAAAAATTTTGCACGAATCTTGAAAAATACCAACAGATTCCTAAGAGATCTTATTATATCTAGTGGATCACAGTGCGAGATTTAGAATCCTATATCGATATAGCTCAGATGCCAAATAAACTATTAGCTATTAATACTTGGTAACCTCGTAATAATTTTTATTAATATTGATTCAACTATTTTGGGATGAAAGACATATAATTCGAAAGCTCCTGTTAAAATTTATGAAATAAAATCAGCTACATAAATATTATGATGGACTGTAAGGAACTTTGAAATCATTTTTCGCATAATAGAGTTATCTGCTGAAAATATTCAATTTATTTTGGTTAAACATTGAAATAAAGTATCATGAATGATGAAATAAATTCAGCAATATTAAAATCTAATGGAAGAATACTGTAAATCAAACATTGAAAAATGATACAATGATCTAGTTATAACATGAGCATCTACTTGCTGAAACTCTTAAATCAACATTTAGTCATACAGAAATTTAATTAAATAATACTAAAGAATGCTGAGTGAAGTATGGATTACGTATATTAAAATCAGCTATTATATATAACAGCTGAAAATCTTGTTTTTTCTTAGAACTATCATTTTTTTTTAATTGTAGTGAAATAAATCCATTTAAAGGAACCAGGATTTCTGATTAACAGAATAATGGACATACAGTTGATTCAACTCTTCCAACTTAGTAGGCGAAACTTTGTTTCACTAAAACGGGAAGCTGAGTTACCAATGATTATCATAGAGTGCGCCACCATCGGATAAACTGCTTTTTCGTGTAGTTGTAATCACGTTTTCCCCTGTTGAATCTTGAATTATTCTAAATCAAGTTAAATAAACTATTAAAATGTATGTGGAAGAAGAAATAATAGAGGGTGAGGAGGAGGATACGATAAATATTACAGTTAAGTCAAGTAGGTACTGAAAATATTAGATTCAATGATTAAATGCCCTAAATCGTCTGTTAAAGGTTCTAAAAGCTATGTTGACATTTCTACACTTTCTTTTTGGAAAATTTGTGTTTATATGTGGAATTTGAATGTAAAAATAAAGGAGCACATCGCCTTCGAAATAACAAAAAAAACTTAGGAAACTGTAGGTATAATGCCTTGTTCCTGCATACGAGATCTATCGCCACGCTCGATGCTGCCCTCTGCGCTGAGCTTAATAAATCGCCTTCCTCATATAATATTGACTGTAATGTAAGTCTTAAATCAAAATTTAGTAATGAAGAAATCTAATTCGATATTCATAATGCTTAGCGAAGTATCAATGAAATTAAAATCTGCTTTTATATAACAGCTGTAAAATTATCATTTTTTCAGAACCAACATTTAATTGTGGTTAAATAAATTCATTTGAACAAGTGGGGATTTAATATTAACAGAATCATGAACATATTGTTGATTCATCAATGTCAACTTGGTCAACGAAAACTTAGTTGCTTTAACAAGGGGTCTTGGATTAATGAAGATTATGATAGAGTGCACTACTATCGAGTACGCTGCTTTTCTTATAGTTGTAACCACGTTTCTCCTTTTGAATTTCAGCTTGTTTTAATGCACTTTTCATTTCAAAAAATTGCCTTTGCAATTCTTCAGGGGTTGCACTCGCGATATTTTCTTCTGACAAAAACCTTCTCAATGAACTTTTGAAACCTATCGGGTTCGCCATTTTGACTACGAGCTGGTTTGGGAAATGTACGTTGGTTACAGTGGTTTCGTAGAAATTAGAGCCAACCGCACTTGAACTTATTTCAGAATAGGTATCACTGGACGTTTCATTTCTAATAGCCTTAGTTGCGTCACGATATCTACTGAACATTTACTTGTCACTTAGATACAAGCTTTGTACCCTTATATTTTCATAGTAATATATTTCGACTTATGTTTTGCTTGTGGCAAAATAATATGTATATTTAAAATGAGTTTGTGAGACACTCAAGAATACTTTCCTGTCTGGGTATTTTCTTTATTCAACACTTGTATCGGTTAGAATAAAATATTTAAAGACTTACCCAGAGCAGTAGTATTATAATTCTTATCCTCTCTAGTCTCCTTGGGGAAGCGATCGTTGTCTGCCTTCTCCAATCTGCTTGTCGGCGTAAAAAGTTGATGAGAAGACTTCGGGTCTTGAAGAACTTCGTAGATTCCTTTTTGATGCAGATTACGAACAGCCCGTTGTTGGGATGTCCTTTTGATGTTTTCTTGATGAGAGTCTTTCACCAAGAGGTGCGGTCCAGCCAGTTTCTCAGGAACAAAAGGGTCTTTTTGCTGCCTGACGGATCGTGACTGGTCCTGTCACGGTCACCAATTTGTGATCCGCGAATTCTCGGATTTTATGTTTTTTTTCAAAGATATAAATTTTTCCAAGAAAGGAATATAACTTTTGGAGACTTTTTAGGATTGAGTACAAATTCAGTATTTATTTGAGCAGAGTTTTTGCCTCAAGATACAAAATAAGAGTGCTGAGGTGCCAATGGGCCAGACCTCTTATATACTAAAAAAGATGTAGTAAGAGGGCGTTGATTGATGTTTAATGACATCTCTTCACATACATGAAGCTAAGCCAGTGGCCAGATCACCTTATAGTAACTGTACATACAATTTAATATAGGAAACACTCAGGCCGACTATACTATACCATAATATACTACACCATACTCTAATTCTTAACTTATCATTATGTACATAAGATTCATTCTAGCAATTGAAATTTCTAACGTCATTAACCTTTTATCTAATCATCTCTCTTTTCGCTCATCTCTCCTACTACAGAGCGCACATGGGCTTGACCTTCTTAGTATACGTTAATCAATATAAGCTCTTTCGAAACCCTCTAATCAGTTTTATAGCAGACTACGTAAAATGTGACTATGATACTTCAAACCTGCCAGGTTCCCTGCACCCGAGCGCACCAATTGGATCCACCATTTTAAATTTTGTAATTCTAACGTCAGAATCGTAATGGGCGACCCCAAAAACCCATGTACATCAAGTTTCAGACAAGTTGAAAAAAATAGCTAATTCTGCGATTATGCCTTTCAATAGTCGCTATATTGGATCCACCATTATGAATTTGGCAATTTTAACATCGGAATCGTAATCAGCGACCCCAAAAACCTTAAGATAACTTTCTATAACAATTATTTCTGATGTGCTTCTCGAGTGAATACAGGTGGCCTGTCAGGCACATTGCGTCTAAAATAGGAAGTTTCAGGGTTGCGTCTAACAAGGGATTGAAAGTTTTTTAAATAAACAATTTTTTCTCATTAAAAAATATGCACCATTCATTTGAAGTTACCTCTTTGGTACTTTTTAGTAACCAATTCCTTATCGGTATTATTCTGTATTATATACTGACAAACAGATTGTTTAAACATTGCATATGAATATCGATCATACGAAATCATCTCTTTAAAAGGGTTTGGACGGGTAAGCATGGCAAATCGGCTCCTGCTCGTATCAGGCTGAAACTCATGTCAAATATTCATCCAAAATAACAAGTAAAAAAATGTTTGAATTTTTGAGAATTTTTTTAAGGCGATGTATTTGTTTTCGCTTTCTTGCACAATTTCTAGTTTGGCAGTTACCTTCTACCTTTCCTAATTTGACACTAAGAATTGAAAAAGCGATTTTTAAACAATTTTTCAAATTTTCTATCCCCATTAATTGAAAAACCAAATTTTGAACAATTTCTCTTGTTTCTTATTTACCGTATCTCGAAATGATGATCGTGATTATGAAATCTGGACCAAGTCTGATAATATCTTAGATCAACATCGGAAGAGACAATTTTTCATTTTTGCTTCTGCTCATCTTCAAATTATGCGGTGAAAAACATAATTATAGGGTGGCATTATGCGCCAGAAATCTGCGGATTATGCGACATTCTATGCAAGCTTCAATGTAACTTATCTTTGTCTTACCGGCGGGTATTATTATGTTATTAGGTTCATGAACTATGAAGGAACAAGTTCGTAACTTTGGTCTAATAGTAGTCCAGCATGTATTGTATACCATCAGTTCACCCAACTTATATATTAGGAATAAGCGCAAAACTAAAAAAGGCTACGGTAGATCATTGCCCAATTTTGTCACCTGCATATGTCAGAAAGTGAAACAGAAACATATAGTATATATATATATATATATATTATACTTTGCAAGAATCTCCATTACCAACCTCACTGTTTTACCTACTTAGCATGGAACATAACCTCAAAATTACCGACCTCTGCTTTACAGAATGATGGTAACATTTTTCCCTACCTTACCGACCGATGGTAAAATGATAATATAGAAAGTTATCAACCTCCCTATTTCACTGACTGATGCTAACATCTTTCCCCACCTTACCGACCTAGGGTAAAATGATAATATAAAAAGTAAGCGACCTCTCTGTCTTACCGACTGATGGTGACATTGTTCCCTACCTTACCGACATATAGCAAAATGACAGTATAAAAAGTTACGAACCTCCCTGTTTTATCGGCTGATGGTAATGAACTGTTTTGCCGATCAATGGTCACTTGGCACGTAACCGCACATTAAAGTGCCAGCTTAGCAGGGATCCAACTGATAATATACAGACTGTCGGTAACTTGCGACGGTAGCACCATCTGTTGGGCACATTGGGAAACTGCATTATCGATTGATGATAATACCGACAGTGGCGCCATCTGTTGTCACATTAGGAAACTGCATTACCGACCGAGGCCACTTACTGACTGCCGGTAACTTAGCATGGAACAGAACCCTCCCTTTGTTGGTGGCGCCATCTGTTAGTGTTCAGGGGCGTACCGCCGGTGGCGCCATCCCTCGGAATTTGGTCTCGATCCCGTATAGCCCTACTACTCAGGTTCATTAATAGCCACATATCAGCCTGTTACTAATTATTTCCTTTATCCGTCTCTTTTGGTTCTTCGTTGCCTGGCCTATTTATATCGAGACTCAAGTCCTACTTTAGACCTCCATGAGCTCCATGATAAAATTGCTCATTTTTGAAGCCCTACTTTCGGCCTAGAATGCCCTCTCTACTAAAATCAAGTCAGGAATCATCACAAATTCTGTCCTGCCGAAAACTCAATTGATTCTTATGCAGAACGTTCTCCTGATTTCGAATATGTCGGGTGAACCTAGCAAACCATGAAGTTTCACATTGATTTAACATGGGAAAAAGTAAGCATTTTGTAAATCTAATATTTAAACGCGATAATATGTTACAAATAATTCCGTGTTTCAGTGTATTGTTCAGAATTCATCAGAGAATAAGAATCAATCATAAATTTTGAGATTGAATAATTTGAAGCCACTCTTATGGGTCCTCAAAGAAAACCCCATAAGTGACAAATTTGAGTTTTACGTAATATTGCGGTTTATTGTCGCTTTTTAAAAGTTTGGAAACAAAAAATCATTAATCGGTAATTTAGGAGTACCCAGTCATTTTCTAGCTAATATTCAATTGTTTAAACAATTTCAATTTGTTTAAACATTTAAGAGTATTCTTAAAAAGCAAATTAGAAAATAAAAATATTTTAATCTTTCGAAAAATAGCAAAAATGAAATGTATAAAATAAAACTTTTTTTTAAAAATTGTAATTTGTTTAAACATCCACGAGTATTCATAATCAACAAATCAGTACTCAAAAATATTAAAATTTGTTGAGTGAGATAAAATCTTTCTCCTGCTTTTTTTCAGGTAAAATACATACTTGAACAAATACGTATTATTTAAATAATTGTAAAATTATTTAAACAAATCATTTCATTCTTATCATTGCTTAAATAACTCATAAAGTCTAGAAAATATGTTCTTTTCGCAAGTTAACTGAAAAAAAAACAAATATTTCTACAAATTATTATTGTTTGAACAATTGAATATAGTTACCAAATGACTGGGTATTTTTAAATTACCGATAATTGATCATTTCATTTTTGAAAACTTTTAAAAAGCTTAAAAGCTTTTAAAAGTCTTTTGAATTTATTTAAAAAATTGAATTATTTTTCCGTAATTATTTGGGGAATTATGATACACCTAGATTTGAAATAAGGTATATGTTGATTTAATTGATAGTTTACGACAAAACCCGTAAAATAACGCTTTAATGGAACACTGTTTCTATACACTAAATTTTCTAATGTTTCGCAATTTCTTTTTTTTTAATCATGCAGTACTCACTGAGACGAAGGTAATTTATTTTGAAAGTTTTTTTAATAAACTATTCAGTTTAGTTTTTCAAAATTTCGAAATAAATACAAACTTTTCTCGTCTGTGCACAGTGTACACTGTAAGCCTTTGTGTGACTTTGTGTGAGGGTTTGAGTCCCCGAATTTCTAAGGCCCCACTCTGCAACGAGATGCTACTAACACTTGTGCATGTCCATGTATATAAAATAGCTTGGCTGAGATTTTGTCGATAAGATCCAAGCGCGTATGATTTTTCAAAGCGTTTGAGCATGCGATTAAGTTTTTAAGTGACCGTGCGTGCAATTGTGTAATGCCAGAAATAAATTAAGTGCAGTGATAATATGGAAAACATTTTTGTTCTCGCAAATTTATTATTATATTGCATCGTGTAACATTGTCCTGAATGATGAGAGATTAGAGCAAGTTGACAAACACATATATCTAGGTAGCCTATGCACTAGCGACGGTAAAATAGATGGGGAGTTAGATAGGCGCATTAATGAAGGTAATAAGGTTATCGGTAGAGCAGGGTCCATTCTCAGAAATAAAAACAAATAAAAAAAAACTAAAATAACCTTATATAATACGCCCATGTTCTTCATGCTTGTATTAAGTTTATTCAACATTCTTTGCAAGTCCTCGATTGATTCTGCCATGACAATCTCGTCATCTGCGAAAGCCAAACCACGCACCTTCACTGTTTCGAGAACTACACCTTCTTCGTCGAAGAGGGCCATTCTTAGACACTTGTCCATAAATATGATAAATAGCCACGAGGATATAACGAATCCTGGTCTAACACCCTGCATAATATCGAACCAATCACTCAGTTTTCCATTAACCCTATTTTAAATTATTCAAAATATAAAAGTCGACTTTTTCCACAAAGAACTCGATATGAGACTTGAAACTAACGAAATTTTTGTTGTATTTAAAATAATACACACATTGCAGAGTGAACACTTCATTTTTTTAAATTCTACTCTCAAAAAAATGTCTGTTAAAATCAACCAGAATTCTGGTTAAATATGCCCTTACTATTTTTTCTGAGTAGACTAACCAGAATTATGGTTGAATTAACCAGAAATTCTGGTTAATTTAAACGGAATTCTGGTTAATTCAACCATAATTTTGGTTAGTCTAACCAGAAAAAATAGTCAGAGCATATTTAACTATAATTCTTTTTGATTTAACCAGACATTTTTTTGAGTGTATGACTTCTCCTTGACCAATTTTTTATTTTCCCTGACCATTAATATTCCAATACCAGCATTTTAATGTTGTAATATTTTCAACAGCTCATCTTTTATAAACGGATTAAAACAATATTTCAAATACAAAGCAGAAACTTTAAAATTTATTTATTTCACACAAAAAATGACTTTTCTACCATAAAAAACGACAGTCTAACGAAATACTTGAATTTTCAACAAAAGAATTAAATTTTTACAAAAATAATTGAATTTTCAACTTAAAAAGATAAAGTTTCAACAAGAAAATGTAATAGTGTATATTTAAACCAAAAACACTATTGTTTTTCTATACATGTATATTTCAATTTTGGTTTTCTTCTCCCCCATGCATTCTCTCTTCCCTTTTCTCTTCTAAGCTCTTCATCCACTTTTTCCCTTGTCTACAACCGCTCAGTATCCACCTAACTTTATCTACCACGCTCTTTCCCCCGTCCTCTTCCCCTGCACATCTCACCAACACGTGCTCCCACGATTCCCTTTCATACCCACATACCATACACATTTTAATTTCTTCAGTATTTCCTGCAGGCATACCTGTGCAAATTTGCTACCCTTACCACTCTTAAGTTTCTCTTCGAAATGCCAGACCCTTTTCCTCTGCCTTATTATCAATTTCTCTCTTCCTGTTTCTTCTCTCAATATATAACCTGGGCAGTTCTAGCTCACTCCCATAACCAATCTCAGAAATCTCTCTTGCATGTTTGCTACCTTTTTGTACTTCTTTCGCCCCCAAATTTCCACTCCATAACACATTACTGACCATACCAGTGAATCACGCAGCCATACTCTCATCTTCCAGTCCTCTTGGAATCTTCTTTTTCCAATTCCCCACACTTGACCCATCACATTACTCGCACTTTCCATCCTTTTTTTTACCTGGAGGTCATTTCCACCACACGATTCCAACCAGAATCCTAAATAACAAAATTCCTCTACCATTTCCACCATTTCCCCATTCATCTTTCATCCATACTTTACTTCATTATTTCTCTTCCTGAAACATACTATCTTTGTCTTCGTCACATTAATTGTCAGGTCTTTCTCTCTCACATACTCTTCGAATCCTTTCATTAGCAAGCTCATTTCACTTTCATTATCTGACAGACGAACCACATCGTCCGTGTACGCTAATGCAGCGATTCCCAAACTACTGCCGACGGTCACGTCCTCGACCTCGATCGGGGATAACCACCCCGGGCCGGGCAGCTGCCGTAGGGGGATGCCACCCCGGGCCAGGGAATTCGGCAGTCCCCCCGCTGCCAGCAGACAGCTACTTTCGTGTGCCTGCTATGATGACCCTTTCATTGTCATAAGATTAAGGCCTGTTCCAATAACTAAAATTATAAAGCCATGGTTGAATTAAAATTTAATTAGCTGAATCAACTTCCTAATATAATTTTAAGAAAATTCAGAAAAGTTGATGAAAATCGGTTAATATTTCCAGTAATAAAGTAAGTCTTTAAGTGCATGCAAAATTACAACAAATCTCAACTGGTATTAAAGATAACGAGTATATTCTTTTACTTCCTAGAAATGTTCTTTCTAACTCTCTCAATCTTGTTTTCATTCTCACATTTTCTAGGACAACGTTCTCATTCACTTCTTTAATTCTCTCTCCTCCTCTTATCCCTTCATCCCCTTTCTTAATAACCTCAGACTTACATTCCAGCTCTCTCACTCTTTCTTCCAACTTCTGCATACCAGATTTTCTCTCTTTCTCACTCATCCTTTGCTTTTTCTCGATATCCTCCATCTGCTTCCAAACCTTATCTTTTTCTTGCCGGCAGACCAAATCTCATTCTTCCCACTTCTCTCTAACTTTCCTCATTTCCTCCCAAACCTCCTCTCCTCGCTTTTGCATGCCATCAGGCTTAGAAAAGGAGGGGGAAGAAAGAAAGAATGGACGGGGAGATGGAAGGGAATAAAATTAGAAGAAGTAAAAGAGTTTAGATTGGGATGGACTTTGGATTGGATAAATGTGCCAAAATTCATCTGAAGAAAGGAAAGATTGTTGGCGTTCCCAAGATCCTGAGCTTGTGGATATAAGTGTTATTAGACATCGTAACACTGGAGAGACCTATGCATACCTGGGCGTGCCTCAAAGCCGGTTTCAGGACATACCATCAGTAAAGGATTCTCTCCGAAGCAGATAAAGGCATCTTCATCGACAGATTTGGTCATTCAATCTGTCGGCGTTGAACAATGACACGAACCTGAACACCGATAGACGGCGTTCGAGGTGACAATCTTGTCAAAATAAGTTCCTGCGCGCTTGTTTTGACACGGTTCTGCCAGAACGCTGATTCCGTGTGGGTTCTAGTTCACGGCCGAAAGCTGCCCTCAGGGCCTGTTGCTTGTGCGGAGACCTGTACGGATGTAGCCGGGGTTGTCTATGAGCAACAGGGTCATCAGGCGGCTGCTGAGATTCATGTGTCGCCTCCTTGCGCTGATATCCCCTCCTGGCGCGAATATGATACTCCTCCTTCCTTCTGAGGGTCGCCTTACCTTCGACAAACAGTATGTCCGCCCCTGGAGTAGGGGGTCGCGGAACCTTATGGGGATAGGAATCTTTGGACGTCCCAGGCCGGGCCGTGTAGACAGGTGACAAAATAGGGAGAGGAGACGGCGTCAACCGAATCGGGGAGGTCTCGAGATCCAGATAATCGTCTCCCTGTGTAGGCTCGATTACCTACTCGTCCAGCGTAATCGTACGTGGCGAGTTATTTCTCTCTGGCGGGGCTGAAGCTGTGATGGTCCCTCCCGCCTCCTCTGCCGTGGTAATCCTCAGGGATGGAGGGGTTCGCTCCGCTGATGTCAACACCTCGGCGGCCTGGAGAACCTCTTCCGTCAAGTGAAGCTCCAGTTCCAGAGAAAGGCCTCCAAGGTCATTTATGCGGAAGAATCACCGTGGTCCTGGGCGTTCTGGTGAAAAGCCCAGAAACTCGGCGAGATTAAGAGGGATGATGCCTTGAGGGTGCTGGCTTCTATAGATTTTTGCAAGGCCAGATAGGCGCGTTGCCATTTATCTGGCAGGCCCGGTTTCTTCTTTCTGGCTTGCGGAAGGGCACCCTGTTGCTCGGTATAAGCTCTCCGGCGTTGCTCACACCTCCTCTTATGGAGACTTGGTTTATATACCTTCGCCGGATCCATCTACGATCAGAGACAGCTCCGATGTAGACATTTTTCCCGTTAGTCTACCCGTTCAAAGAGTGAAGGGAAAAAGATCGAGCCGTTGTGAGAGAAAGTATGAAGGAGAGAACCTTGGTCCTCCTGAAAGGACCGTAGGAAAGATCAAAAACCTCGATCCTCAAGAGAGGACCGTAGGAGAGAATAGGAACCTCGATCCTGGAGAAAGGACCATAGGAAAGACTAGAACCTCGATCCTCGAGAAAGGACCGTAGGAAAGATCAGGAACCTCGATCCTCGAAAAAGGACCGTAGGAGAGAATAGGACCCTCGATCCTCGAGAAAGGACCGTAGGACAGAAAGGAACCTCGATCCTCGAGAAAGGGCCGTAGGAAAGAACAGAACCTCGATCCTCGAGAAAGGACCATAGGAAAGAATAGAACCTCGATCCTCGAGAAAGGACCGTAGGAAAGATCAAGAACCTCGATCCTCGAGAAAGGACCGTAGAAAAGAAAGGAACCTCGATCCTCGGGAAAGGACCGTAGGAAAGTCGGAAACCAGATTAAAAAGAGGTTAAGGTGCTGAACAGTATCCAAATGGGAAAGAACCGGGAAACAAGATTCCGTAACAATCACTTGAGTAATAATCCTTTATTGAATGTCAGAAACACTTTCAGTTCAGTCCGCGAAGGACTAATATTCCACGGCGCAAAATCGGAAAGGAAAGAACATATTCCACCGGCGGGCAAAGTCTTTCATAGCGCACACGTCGTGAGCGATATCGCGACGTCCCAACGGGCGGAGTTCGACTCCACTGCTGCGTAGTTAACATAGGGTAAGGAGCTTAAGTCTTCACCTTCCTACGGACCGTTTCCAACTGACTTCGGAGCCTGACCGCCGCTGCTCGCTGACCGAATAGCGCTCGCACAGCGGCCACACACCGCACTATGATAGTCTACATCGTCGTCACTAGTGGTGTCGCTGGTGCGCGGCAAATATTCAAATACTTAATAGTGTCCGTTGTGACGAATAGTCAGGAATCACGAGATGGTTGGCAAAGGAGCGTTCCTTTACAAAGCCGCGGAGCAGGCAGCTCAAACCCTTGGCCTGAATTTTAACCTCAGAAGTGAGGAAAGTGCATTACTCCATCTAGATGCTTCACTTCCGAAAGCCAAAGTAAACAAAGCGGAATTTGAAAAATTCCATTAAGAGCTATTCGACAAGAAAATGCCCGGAAATTTTCACAGGAATGTAGAAAAATAGTCCTTGTCCAAGGAGCAAACTTTTGCTTTTCTCAAATCATCAGGGCTTAATTCAGGTACAGCGGGTTTTATTCTCGCATGCCAGGAAAGAGTCATTTCACACATACTATCGGGGTGTCCCACCCATGCAGGAACGACGTATATCTACAGACACAATGCGGCCCTAAGAGTGCTTTAAAAATTTGAGTTAGTTTAAGAGTTATTTACCAGTTTTGAGTTCGGTTTTGAGAAGATCCAAACTTAATTTAAAACTAAAAAAGATTTCGAAAAATAAAAAACTAAATTTAGATTTTGGACAATTTTGAAATAAAATTTTAAAGCTTTTTATTGAACTTTAAAGGGGTTGAGAAAATAAAAAAAATGTCTTACCTTTGCTGAGAAAATTTAAAAAGATTTTTTATTTTGAAAAATTAATTTTAAGAGAATATTTAAAAAGATTTACAAATTTTTTTGAATAATAAATAGCAATTGAACAATTATTGATTTGGAAAATAATCGAGTAAGTTTAAAATATATTTAGATGTTTTGAAAAGATTCCAAATAAAAAGCATTGAAAATGATAGCGTGGATTAACCAAAAATGTTAACTGTACATTATATAAAAGTTAGAAATTAAAATTTTGCAGTTTAAGGCATTTAATCAAAAAATTTTAATTGAAAAGTTCTTAAAGCTTTCATTTTATACGTGAAAATTACCGAGCATTTGAATTAACACTTTTTTAAGCCCTAATTTGAAAAGTTGAAACTTCACAAATATTCCACTTTTAGTGTTTCAATTTGTCATCCTAGGTCGAAAAAGAACAACTTTTTGACTGCAAAAGCTGTACATTCCTGTAGATAATCAGTATATTTTTACTAATTATCAGTGACTGTATTGCAGGTACAACAATTAGTAGAATTTACCTGACAATCAGTTATATTTGACTGATTCTGATTTAGAGAGTATATTTCACTGTTCGCCTATTGAATGTATAAAACTTTAAAATTGGAAAAAAATTCCACTTTCAGTTTTTTAATTTGCAGTGTACTTTTAATATGAAATAATTGTTATCTTTCTGAGTCTAAATTGTTCAGTTTCAATTACCGTTAAAAATTTTCGCGAACCGTAAAGTTACGCAGGATTTTTTCTTCCGGTAAAACGACATCCTAATAAAGTGAGGAGGAAAAAAATTATTTCATTGAATATTTAAAAGCTTAGCAAATTGTTCTCTTTTGAAAGTCAATTAAATACATATTAAAGTATATTAAATTATAGTTCATCAAGATAGTCAATTATATACAGATTAAAGATGATGAATATAAATAATAAGTATCACATCAGGTAGTATCAACTGAGATTCAAAGTGATGAGATAGATTTTTCTACAAAGAATATGATTTCTGTCCAAAATCAATCCCTGTGGTTTTCGCCGTTTTGACAAATTTCAAATATTGTGAACCTTGAAAGTGATATTCTTCTCAAAATGTTGAAAATAAGATGCTTTATAATTGAAATTTTTTTAAGTTATGCAATTAAAACTTGAAGCGTTAAAAACTTAACTCTTTCGCACTTCTATGAAACACTGAAGCTTTCTTAAATAAGTTCTTGAAAACAAGTCGTAACATATTAATAATTTTCAGCATGTGCTTCAGGAATGTGAAGTGTAAAATTAATCATTTGAAAATTAAGGGCAAAAATTGAATGTTAAAGACAAATTTATAATAAGTCAAACTGGCGTGCATGTACTAATAACTGTGAAATTGACATGATAGAAAAAGTCCTGCCATAGAAGATGCCCGAGATAGAGTTCAAACATAGGGGTTTCAATGTGGACAGAATAACCCATTTACACATTGTTATATGCATATTATATATTAATCATTATTTTTATAATAAAGGTATTATATATGATGAAATGTTCCACGAATTTTTATTTATTTAATGTTAGCATATGCAGTGTTATTATGAATTTTGAGGGTATTTTTAGTTAAAACCCGTTTTTTTTTCTCGTGAAGCTGCCGAATATTTTAATATGTATATCTTTAATTGTTTATAAAAAATTGAATTATTACATCTTCCATAACAATGCTTATATATTCTATAGTATATAGGCTACGCGCTCGGTCTTTATATTTTCCCCACTTTTAAAATTAAAGGTCAAAGCATCAACAACTATAATTTGATGATTGTGAATTATCTTTTGTTAAAGCTCCTTCGGCTTTAAAGAACACATTCTCATCACGTCTCCTGCTTGCAACTCGCTTTTATCGAAAATGCGAAGGCTTGTAACAAAATGGGAGAGGAGATATGGTGCAAAAGCTCTAATTGCTAAACCAAATTTCCATAGCTGTACCATTTTCGATTGGGATATGGTCATTATTGAAATGAATATAACTAAAATTTTCTTCAATAAACCTACACACATTGGATTCACTGTTCTTGATATCTCCAAAATTATCACGTACGATTTTCATTATAACAATATTCTACCAAATTTTGGAAATTGTGCAAAATTACTACATACAGACACAGACAGCCTTATCTATCATTTCACTGTTCCCAACTTTTACGAATACATTAAACCGGATATTCATAAATTTGACAAGTCAGATTATCCACCAGATAATGTTTATGGAATTCCCCTAAAGAATAAAAAAGTAGTAGGCCTGATGAAGGATGAACGCAACGGTAAAATAATGACTGAATTTGTGGGCTTGAGATCGAAATTATATGCGTATAAAGTTTTGGATGAAGATGCAAAAAAGAGGGCTAAGGGTGTCAAAGGATCAACATTAAAAACCATAACATTCGATTTTTAACTAAATAATTTAATTAAAAAAAAAAAAAAAAAAATGACAACGAAAATAGTTTACTTTTTAACAAAACTATTTATTTTTCAACAATGTAAATTAATTTTGAACCATATAGTTGAATTTTCAGCTAAAAAAAATCAATTTTTAACTAAGAAGAATAATTTTTCAACAAAAAACAGAATTTTCAACAAAATGCGTAAATTTTAAACTGAATAGTTAAATTTTCTACCAAATTATTTGCATTTTTAACCCAAAAAGACAAATTTTCAACGAAACTGTTGATTTTTCAACAAAAAAAGAAAGACTCACGAAATTGTTGAATTTTTTACGAAGTAGATTAATTTTTAAATAAATAATTTAATTTTCAACCAAAAACATGAGTTTTCAACAAAATAGTTGATTTTTCAACCAAAAAGGATACATTTTAAAAATATTGTTCAATTTTCAAAAATGTAAATTAATTTTCAACCAACAACAGGAATTTGAAACCAAGAAAAATAATTTTCTACCAGAAAAGATTATTTTTTAAGAAAATAGGTAAACTTTCTTACCAAATAGTTAAATTTCCTATCAAAGTAATTTCAATTTCAACCCAAAAAGATGAATTAAAAAAAAATTGATTTTCAAAAAAAAAAAAAATTTCTTTCACGAAATTGTTGAATTTTATACGAAGTAGATTAATTTTTAAGTAAATAATTTAATTTAAAAAAAAATGAATTAAAAAAATAGTCAACTTTTCAACCAAAAAGGATACATTTTAACAATATTGTTTAATTTTCAAAAATTTAAATTAATTTTCAACCAAATAGTTAAATTTTTTGCAACAAAATTACATTTTCAACCGAAATTGACTGATTTTCAATTTTGGTAGGTAATTAACGTTTTTGGTTGAAAATTCCATTAAAAATTAAAACATTTGGTTAAAAAATAATGTATTTTGTTAAAAATTATTCTTTTAGGCTAGAAAAGTAATTTTTTCAATGCAAAATTAATTTTTTTAACTGAAAATTTGACTATTCCATTCTTTGTCGACATTTTTCTTTGGTTGATAGAAATTTAATCTTTTTGGTTCAAAATTCATCTGTTTGGTTGACAATTCAACTATTTCTTTGGAAATTCTATTATTATTATTAAGTTAAAAATTCCATTAAAAATTAAAATATTTGGTTTGAAATTCACGTACTTTGTTAAAAATGATTTTTTTGGAAGAAAATTAATTTTTGTGGTTGAAATTTCATTTCTGCGGTTGAAAATTAGTTCTTTTTATTGAAAATTAATTTTTTTAACTAAAAGTTTAACGATACAATTTTTCGTCGATCTTTTTTTATGGACATTTAATTTTTTGAGTTCAAAATTCATCTGTTTGGATAACAATTTAACTATTTCGTTGGAAATTTATTTTATTTGTTTAAGAACTTATTTTTCTGACTTAAAATTAAACTGTTCTATTTTTTCTGGAAAATTTATCTTTTTAGTTGAAAATGGAACTATTTGGTTAATTTTATTTTATTTTTTCCTTATTTAAAATGCATCATTTTAGTTAAAAGTTCTTTTTTTTTTTGGTTAAAAATTTAACAAATATTGTTGGAAATTCATTTATTTTTATTTTTACAATTAATTTTTTATTAAAAATTCAGCTCTTTCATTTTTGCTACAAAATTGGTCTTTTACAGTTAAAACTTCATTTATTTGTTTGAAAACTCGTATTTTTTAGTCGAAAATTCAACTTTTTTTTTCTTCAAAAATTCGTCTTTATAACTTAAAAACTAAACATTCTTGATGAGATTTTTTTTTCTTTATTGGTTGAAAATTCAAATATTTTTTTGAAAATTCGTATTTTTTGTTTTAATTTAACAGTTTATTATTTAAAATTAAAAAAATGGAATTATCAACTATTGCACGCTTTGTTGAAAATTCATTTCTTTTATCAAAGATTCGTCAGTTTCATTGAAAATTTAACTATTTTGGTGAAGATTCTCTATTTCTTGGTTGAAAATTAATTATTTTATCTGGAAATATAATAATTAAATTTTAAATTAATAAATCTTAATCACCTGTCACTCGATTCTGCATTCTCTAGTACTTTAGTGGCTAAAGCACCTGACCGGCAATCGGAAGAATTGCGGTTCGATTTGCACCGGAGCAAAGGAGAACGATCTTTTTCAGAAATTAAAAATTTTTAATTTACAAATTTTCAAACTTCATCTATTCTGAAAAGTGCATATCTGAACAATGTATCTGCCTTCGACCTCTCTAGTAGCTTAGTGGTTAAAGCACATGACCGGCAATCAGAAGACGTGAGGTTCGATTTCCACCGAAACGAAGGAGAAAGATTTTTTTTCAGAAATTAAAATTGTTTTGTTTCTGAAAAAAGCTCGTTCTCCCTTTCTTTCTCCTTCGGAGCGAAGGAGAAAGATCTTTTTTCAGAAATTAAAAATTTTTCATTTCTGAACAAAAATCTTTCTTCTTCTCTTTCTTCTTTTTCTCCTTCAGAGCGAAGGAGAAAGATCTTTTTTCAGAAATTAAACATTTTCAACTTCTGAAAAAAGATCTTTCTCCTTCTCTTTCTCTTTCTTTTTCTCCTTCGGAGCGAAGGAGAAAGATCTTTTTTTCAATATATATATATATATATATATATATTCTTCAGTAAAACTATGCGAGATCAAAAAAAAAGTTAAGTAACTACATTTCTCATCTCAAAAAGGTATACAAATTTTGCTGAAACTATTTTTTCACAATACGCATAGTTTTTGTTTCAATCATGGAAAATCATTTTGAAAATAAACCTTATTTTGCGTCCAAACTATACAGAAAAAAAACATAAAAAAGTTTGTTTGATATTTCAAAAAATTTCGTTTCTGTACATTTCCTACAATAGGTACGAATTAAAATTAATGTGAAATGAAGAAAAAATATAATTATCATATCATAAAGCCATTTCCCTTCTGAGGTAAGCATGAATCACTCGATGAGGAAGGGAGTAATGTGAGGAACCAGATTGCTGATCAATGTCTCTAGCGATCACCCCAAGTGAAGAACCTCACAAAGTCATCATGTAAAGCTCCCCACTCGGAGCCATTAGTATTCAAGGTCCTATGTTTCAGACGTCATTCACTCCACTGGCACTCTTTTTATAAACTATTTGTTGCTACACTTTTCTGTCCTGGCATACCTCTCTAGCTTTCTTTACGTCCATGCATTTTTTCATGCAACCTCTTGTGTTTCTATGGCTTTTTATGCTTCTATGCATTAAATGCCCAAACTATCTTGAAGAATTTCTTTCACATATGTCAACTAGTGTCTTTTCTACACCAAATTCTTTGAACATTATCTCATTACTCACTTTTTTCATCAGTGTTTTGCCGCATATCATGCGCAGAAATTTCATGGTTATCGAGTAATTTTTACTCTTATCCTCTTCTTGATTGGTCCACGTCTCGTTGTTTTTCAGCACAAACGGTATAAATATTGAATTCTGTATTGCCCTTTTAGTCTTAATTGATATGTTTTTTCTTTGGATAATAGGCCCTGCTCCACCTATAACTTACTGGCCCTCGTTGATATGCCTTTCTCACTCCCCATCTATCTTTCCATCACTGTTTCCTCCCCTTTTCCTTCAAGCACTATAATTTTTGTTTCACTTACGTTAATTTTAAGACCCAATGTCTTCATTCTGGTATTCAGTTTGTTGATCATTCTGTGTAATTCTTCGATTGACTCTGTCATAACAACCTTATCATCTGCGCAAGCTAACCCACGTACACACACTGTCTCGAGAACCACACCTTTTTCGTCGAAGAGGGCCATTCTTAGTCACTTGTCCATGAATATAATGAATAGCCATGATCAAATAATACATCCTTGTCCAACACATTGCATAATATCGAACCAATCATTCAGATTTTCCCTAATCCTTATATTCGCTTTGCTAACAGCATATATTGTTTTTATTGATTGGAGGAGCCATCCATTGACTTCGTACTCTTCCAGAGGTTCAAAGTGTTGAAAGTTGGTGTTTCTGAAGTCTTCTGAAATTCAAATTACGAAATTATTTAATTTTCTCTTAAAATTCATCCATTTACGTGAAATAAAAGTGCAAATCAAAATCTGCATTCGATAAAGTTTTATTTTGTATTTTTTTTAGTTTCACATATTATAATAAATCCATGGAGTGTTTTCAAATTTAATGTGATCTTTGTGAATTATGATTACATATACGCTTTGATGAAGGTGAAGAAATAATAATAAATTTGCAATAATGGTCAAATTTATCATAATTATCAGTATAATGTATTACATTATTTTCTGGTGCACTGTAACTAAATTTATTTTCTGCTTTTCTTTGAATAATGTAGACTACGGAATAACTAAGCCTAGACGAAATAGAAATCCAGGACCATATTTTAAATCCTAGGAAGTGAGATATTTTTCTTCTCTGTGAAGAAAATTTATTTTAGGAATTGAAATTAGTTTTTAAACATATTTTAATATGTTTATATCTTTATCCCTAGATGAAATGTAGTTTATGAAATATTATAAACTCAGTTCTCCCCACGTATGCTTGAAAGTAATTTTTAATGTGAAAGCCTTTAAACATATTTAAAGTTTTTCCTTTCATGTAAGACAAAAGTCAAGATTTTTATATAATTGTAATTGACAACAGAATGTTTTATTCCCTGATCGATGCTTCGCTATCTGCAACGTTTTTGTGGAAACTTTTTTATTTAGGGAGTAGAGGAGAGTGAGATAGGGTGTCGGTGCGGGGCATGGTGACTATTACACACAACACCCATATTTTTTGATATTCATATTAGTTTTTCACATAAAATATTTTTCTCTGTTTAGGAAAATAGTGATTTGATATCATTTCTCTTTTAAAATTCGCGTCAGAAGAGTAATTATGAAAAAACAGTTTTAGCGGAAACCGAAGAAAAAGTCTTTGGCCCATGTATTTAAGCAAGGTGTAGATGGCTATAACTGCTTTCGCCACATACTTTACTTTGATTAATAATAAAACATGAAATTAGTGTTGGAAATGCCCGGAGTAATATTTTTTCGTTACGTTATACTTTCCTGAATTATTATGTTGTATAATTTTTATTTTAGAATGTTCATATTGTTTAAATAAACGGCGGTGATATGACGGTATCTATACCCCAATGTATGGGGTACGCTGACTAAAATGCAACATCCATCAATTTTGAAACACACGTTTCAATCATAATTCATGTTATAAACACCAGGAAAAAAATGTTTCCCATGAATAAAAAATAATAACATCTTTCTTTGGTTCAAGATGAAGAAATTTCAGGTTCGAATCAATCCAAAAAACATGTTTTTGTACATTTTCAAAAAATTCTAAATAAGATAAAATTTATTTTTGAATTAAAAAAATTTTAAATTGTAAATTTAAAAAAGAGAACAAGAAAATTCGTCCTTTTTTGTAGAAATTAACCTTGTTGGTTAAAAATTCATCTTTTTGGTTGAAAATTCAATTATTCTAGTTAAAGATTCATCATTTTAGTTCTAAATTCATCACTTCGTTTTTAAATGTAACTATTTTTTTGAAAATCAGTTTTTTTAATGAAATTATTGGTTTAAAAAAAAATTGAAAATGTAACTATTCCAATCGAATATTCCATTATTTTAGGTGAAAATTTAGCTCTTTGGCTGAAAATTAATTTTTTTAACTGAAAATTTAACTATTCAATTTTTGATTAACAATTTATCTTTTTTAGATCAAAATTAATCTTTTTGGCATAAAATTCAACTACTTCCGTTGAAAATTCATTAGTTTGGTTGAAAATTAATTTTTTTATACTGAAAATGTAACTGTTTCATTTGTGATTGAAAATTGATCTTTTTTAGTTTAAAATGCAACTATTTGGTTGAAAAATTGTCTTTTTTAGTGGAAAATTGATGTATTTTTTTTTAAATCGTCTTTTTTGGTACAAAATTAATCTTTTAGTTTGAAAATTAATCTTCTTGTTTAAAAATTCATCTTCTTGGTTGAAAATTTAAGTATCCCAGTTGAATATTTATCATTTTAGTTGAAAATTCATATTTTTGGTTGTAAATTAATATTTTTGTTTGAAAATAAAACTACTTGGTTTAAAGCTCATCTTTTTGGTTTAAAATTCATTTATTCGAGTTGAATATTCCATCATTTTAGTTAAAAATTCATCTGTTTGGTTGAAAATTCAATTATTCTAGTTAAAGATTCATAATTTTAGTAGAATATTCATCTTTTTGTTTTAAAATTTAAGTATTTGGTTGAAAATTCATCACATTGTTTGAAAATGCAACTATTTTGTTAAAAATTAGTTTAAAAAAAAAAAGAAATTGTTTTAAACTGAAAACGTAACTAGTCCAATTGAATATTTTATTATTTTAGTTGAAAATTCAGCTCTTTGATTGAACATTAATATTTTTTAACTGAAAATATAACTATTCAATTTTCGGTTGACAATTTATCTTTTTATTGGAAAATTCATCTATTCCAGTTTAAGATTCATAATTTTAGTTGAAAATTCATAACTTTGGTTGAAAATTTGTTGTTTTTTTAGCCGAATTTTTTTTTCAACTGAAAATTTAACTAATCCATTTTTAACTGAAAATTCAACTGTTTTGTTGAAAATTGATCTTTTTTAGTTGAAAATTCAACTATTCGGTTGAAAATTCATGAAATTCATGTATTTTTATGAAAAATCGTCTTTTTGGTAGAAAATTAATCTTTTTTTATTGAAAATTCAACTATTTGGTTAAAAATTCATCTATCTTGTTGGAAATGCAATATTTTTATTTAAAAAGTTAAGGATTTGAAGCGGTTTGAATTGAATTTAGTATATTATCCACATTGATTTTACTTAGAAATGAACGGAATTTTAAGTATAAAGTATATTAAGAATAAGTATAGGTATTTGAATTATTATTCAAATTTATGGACTTTAGAGAACAATTCCAGAAATGAATGATGTTTTCAGTATTATTTAATTAATCGATAGTGCTATATATATTTAAGAATATATTGTAATATCATTTTTAACCTTTTTTTACATTAAACATATTAATTGAATTTCTAGAAACTGAAAATAAACATTATTTATAATAAACTCGCGAAACTGCTCTCTAAATCTGAATTAGTAGAAAACTACTAATTGGTAGTAGTTTTCTACAAATTCAAATAGTGCCGATTCGTTTACTAGTAATTAGTAAAAATATACTATTTCAATGAGTAAGAAAAACTGACTAAATGAATTAGTAACTATATCTATTAAAGGAATTGGTAATGCTACTACTAAATGAATTGGTAAATGTATTTTTGGTTACTATTTTAAACGGTAGTTTCGAGTAAGTTAAAAAAATTATTTTACAATGAAGAGAATTTTATTAAAGTACATTAATCTATGAATTTAAATAACAATTCAAAGAAATTTCTATTTTATCTTCTTATACTTAAAACTCCGTGTATGCTTAGGTCAAATTAATCTGGGTCCTGTATTAATTTTGAACCGTTTCAAATTCCTAAAGTTCATAGTAAAACTATTCCATTTCAGACAAGATAGGTGAATTTCCAACCAAATAGTTGAATTTGGGACCAAAAAAATTTAACTTCTACCAAAAAAGACGATTTATCAACAAAATACATGAATTTTCAACCAAAAAGTTGAATTTTGAACTAAGAAATATCAGTTATTAACCAAACATGGAATAGTTAAATTTTTAGTTGATCAATTAATTTTCCAGAATAAAACAACAAATTTTATTCTAAAATGATGAATCTTTAACTGAAATAGATGAATTCTGATCCAAAAGGATGCATTTTTAACAAAAGAATAACTTTCGGGGGGGGGGGGGTCAAATTTTACACAAATCTAACTCCTTCTCTGGATGAGAATGTAAAAATATTTATAAACTATCCGAAATTGTAAACTATAAAACAATTACTAATTTTCAACATGAAGACAACAACATAACATCAAACGCTGCTTTCAACCCTCTAGTCCTAGCGGTAAACTGAAGACATTGAAAAGTAACATCATTAGACATAGGCACTTTCATCTTTTATCGTTTTTTTTTCAACATTTTCGAACATTATTTTTTTTTAACCAAGTATTTGCAATTTTAACCGAATAATATTTTCTACCAAAAGAGGTGAATTTTCAAGCAAAAACAACGAATTTTCAACAACAACTGAGTTCATTTTTAAGTAAGCAGTTACATTAACAACCAAATAGTTGAACTTTTAGCAAAAAAAAAAAAGAATTTTCAGCACAATAGTTAAAGTTTTAACTAAAAAGTTAGATTTTCAAGCTAAAAAGATGAATTTTCAATCTATAAAGATTACTTTTAAACCAAATAGTTGAATTTTCAACTAAAATGGATATTTTTTTTAACAAAAATTGAAATCGTCAAATTGTCAGTTTCAAACATTAATTTTAACAAACGAAAATTCAATTTTCAACCAATTGATCTAAAACAAGGAAGAGAAATTTTTAACCAAATAGTTGAATCCTCAACCATAGAGATGAATTTTGAACAAACAAGATTGTTTTTCTAATAAAATCTACAAATTTTTCAACAGATCACATGAATTTTCTACCAAACAATTAATTTTTCAGTTTATGAAAAATAAGTTTCCAACCAAAAATGGAATAGCTAAATTTCCGGGTGAAAAAATTAATTTTTAACCAAAAAAAAACACGAATTTTCAACAAAAAATCCAATTTTTCAACCAAAAAGTTTAATGTTCTACCAAAAAGACGATTTTTTAACAAAATACATAAATTTTGTATGGAATTATTGAATTTTGAATCCAAAAAGAAAAATAGTTGACCTACAAAACAGTTAATTTTCAACCCGAAAATATAATTTTTCAACAAAAAAGTTAATTTTTAACCAAAGAGTTAAATTTTATACTAAATTGTTGAATTTTCAATCCAAAAAGACGACTTTTCTACAAAACAGTTCAACCTTCAACCAAAAAAGATGAATTTTCTATTAAGATGCTGAATTTTCAACCAAAAAAATGCATTTTTTAAAAATTTGAATAAGTTTAAGCAAAGGTAGTTGATTTTTTAACAGAAGCAGACGAATTTTCAACACAATAGTTAAATAGTTAATAAAATTAATTCTAAAAAAAAAAAGAATTTAACAAAATGATACAATTTTCAGGCAAATAGTTGAATTTTCAAATCAAATTGTGAATCATGAACTAAAAAAATGATTTTTTAACAAAGCAGTTCAACTTTCAACCAAGTAGTTGAATTTTTGATTTAACAAAATATGACTTTTTAATAAAGTAGTTGTTTTCAAGAAAATCATGAAATTTTCAACTCAATAGTAAACATTTTAAACAAATGTGATGAATCCGGAACTAGTAATTCTACTAATTTCAGTTCGCATTTAAGTAAAAAAAAAAAAAAAAAAACGAGAACAAAACTGAAAGTTGCTTGAAAACAGAGGAAAAGAGAAGTATTTTGTAAAAATTGTTGATGCAAGTTCTTGGTTTGATACAACTTAATTGGTTTTATTTCACCTGACCCTGATGCCAACAACTTAGATCAACAATTTCTACCAAATTTATTTTTGAGGGTGTATACAATCCCCCAACGGTTATTAATTACAGAGTTATTATTGAACTGTACCGTTGCAGGGAAACTCATTTTCCGCACTGAGAAAATAACTTATTTGAATCGAAGAAAATTTCTTTGATTTAAAGAAATGGTAGAGCAGAATGTGGCCGAAGAAATATTTATTTGCTTTAAATAAATGTTTTGTTTATATCTAAGGAACGCTATGCTTAAGACATCGAAAAATTTACTTGACACTGTGAAATATTCGTTGAGAGAAATATATTTGTTATTGACTGTAATAATAAGTATTTGATATGATTAGGTGACTTCCGTAATGTAAAGAAGTATGGCCTAAGTTCAAGAAGATAATTATTACATACGAATAAATGAAACTCGGACTGAGTAAAAGTTTTTTTTGAACCAAATATATGATTCTTTGATTCAAATAAGCTTATTTTTAGGTAAAATAAACATTTTTTTGCAGCAAAGAAATTTTTTGCAACGGAAATAAATATTTATTTGTTTCTAAGATGCGGTATATTGTTTAAAGAAAACACGTAACACAGCGTTGATAAAATATTAATTGATTCAAAGAACAATTTAATCAAACAGAAAAAGTTCTTCCATCGTTTAACAATTTTGAATTGTTAAAGTATAACAATTAAACAGGCCCATTTCTTGAAAAAATATTTAATGCAATTATAATGATTATAATTTATAATAATATATTTATTTTCATTTTGGCGAAGTAGAAAAAAGAATTTTAAACAAGACCAACTGATTATTGCTTAGGAAGACCGATAAACACCAATCACCACATTTTTTCATAAAAATTATTGATATGTAGTAGTATATTATTATTATATATATATATATATATATATTATTCTAAAGACTTATGGATATTGAGAAACTAGCGGAAGGTCATCAGCCTTACGCATTCCAATGATTTTGATTTCTCCATAGTCTCTAGTAAGGTATTCCGTTTATATAAATCAAGTGTACGTTTTAATTTACTTGGATTTTTATGTTGAATTAAATTGTACCTTGATTTATTTCTTCTTTTTTTTTTAAACCGAAGCGTCATCAACTTAATAAAATGAGTAGCGCTGAAATTGACATCTAATTTGAAAATATTACTGAGTCGAGAAAGCCCATTTTTATTTTGTTAATAAGGAATTCTTTCCGCCCCTTTTTTATAAATCTGATTTTACGGTTCCCTTTTTATCCGTAGCATTTTACAAGTTTTTTCTCATATTTCCAATTCCTTTGCTTTACTAACTTCAATTTGTTTTATATTTTGGTAAAGTGAAATGGCGTCAGTAAATGCACGAGCGCCACAGCATTTTAACTACTTATTTATATTAATTATTTATTTATTTATTTATATAAATTACTTGAAATACTAGATGCTAAACATAGAATGCACCTAACATAATGAAGATTCGTCTCTGCGTTAAAAATGTATCTTTTTGGGTAAAAAATGATATCTTTGATTGAAAATGTAACTATTTTGTTTCAATTTGTTTTTCATTGACTTGAAAATTGATCTTTTTTAGTTGGAAATGGGGTCATTGCATGGATTTTAGATAATATATTTTTTTAATACTGCATAAAATTCTGAAAAGCTTAGTGCATTCAAAAATTTTTTTAATACATAATTCTCGAGAAAAAAATTATTAAGGAAAAAGTATCGAAATTCCTATTCAAAAAATTTGTGACCTTGAAATGTCACATTCTGAAAACCGCTCAAACAATGACTAAGTTGCTTCATTGACTAATGAAGTATCAAGCAGACAGCTGGCGAAAATTCAAATTACGATTTCTAAGAGAGCTTTTTCTTTATTCTTACTTTTAAAACACGTTTACAAAAATAAAGACATTCAGATAATAATAAACACAAATAGGTTATGTTTACTTTTTACACTTGCAATAGCTAGCGGCCATATTGATTATCCCATAACCTGGGGAAAACCGCGCTACTCATGAATTACTTCCGGCAATCCGCCCAACCAGTGAGATTTTCACGCAAAAATTCAACAACTATACTTTTTAAACATTACACAAAAAATTCGAACTTTTTTGAAAAAACTTCCCTTTCGAAATTACATTCATTTTTTTAGTGTTCTTTTAATTTCACTGTGAAAAGAAGAATTGAAAATATGCGACAACCTCATTTATATTTTTGGTTGAAAATTAATTTTGTTTTTGTTGATAATTCAACTACTTTGGTGAAAATTAGTTGTTTTTTTAAAAATTAATTTGATGAAACTTTAAATATTCGATTTTTGGTAGCAAATTTATCTTTTTGTCTGACAAATAAACCGTTTCGTTAAAAATTCATATACTTTATTGCAAATTCGTCTCTTTTTTTTTAAACTTAAACTTTTTGGTTAAAAATTCGCCTTTTTGCTGAAAAATCATTTCTTTGGCTGTAAAAACTATTTTTTTTTCAATTCGTCTTTTTGGTCAAAAATCATTTTTCTTTGAAAATTGATCTTTTCGTTTGAAAATTAACTTTTTGTTGTTAAAAATGTAACTATTTTGTTGAAATTCATTTTTCTGTTCAAATTTTTTGTTTTTGCTGAAAATTAAACTATTCCATTTTTGGTTAAAAATTTATCTTTTTTAGTTGAAAATTCGTCTTTTTTGGTGGAATATTATTATTTTTATTTGAAAATTGTATATGGTTGAAAATGGATGTATTTTGTTGAAAATTTACCGATTTCGTTGAAATTTTTTTGTTGTTGAAAATCGGTTTTCTTAATTATACTATTTTCTTTTTTTTTTTGCAAATTAATTTTTCTGTAGTTAAAAAATTCTTCTTTTTGGTAAAAAATCGTTTGATTGAATATTCATCTTTTTAGTTAAAAATTTCACTTGTTTAGTTTATTCATAAAACAATGTAAAAATGTTAGACAATGATTGATGGCGACAAATAACAAAAGCCATATATCCGGGATGAAAAATCAACTGCTTTTAATGTCTTTTTGATTTGAAAATTCAACAATTTGGTTGAAATTTTTTTGTTTTTTTGACTGAAAAATTTTTTTGGTTGAAAATTGAACCATTTTGTTGAAAATTTTCTTTTCTGTTGAAAATGCAACTTATATGGTTGGAAAGTTCTGTATAATTCTTTTCTTTCCTGAAAAATGTAATACTTTGTTAAAAATTCGTCTTTGAGGTAGACAATTATTCTTCTTCTTTTAAAATTAATCTTTTTGGATGAAAATTCATTCGCTTGATTGAAAATGTAACAATTTTGTTGAAACTTTGTTTTTTTTTTCTTGAAACTTTTTTTTTTAACTGAAAATCTGAATATTCCATTTTTGGTTTGAAATTTATCTTTTTTAGTTGAAAATTCAACTATATGTATTGGACTTCCGTTTCCGGCATGAAAGTGTTTGGTGGCGGTGATAGTGTGGTGCAGATTTTATCGAATTTGAGGTGGAATTTGAGGTGAGTTGATAGTAGAAGTGTGTTTGAGGGTTTGGTTAGTTGTGTTATTATTGATAGTATTTATTATTGATTTCAAATCACCCGCGCTTTTCGGCTGAAAAAGTAGCGACCGGCGGCCCATAGATACAACGACGGGCAGCCAATCAGCGTCGTCAAAAAAATAAACTGCCCACTCGCAGTAAGGGTGGGGCCCCCTCCAGCATTAAAATTAAGGAATCCCTACGTTTCAAGGACGTTGAAATGTTGTAGACTTTACTGTACTTGCTTAAAGGTTAAACTTCTTCGTTAAAAATTAATTTTTGTTAGTTGAAGATTTATAATTTTAGTAAAAAATTCATCTCTTTAACTGACAATTTAACCATTGTGTTAAAATTTCGTTTTTTTGTGGGGAGGGGGGAGGGGGGGGGGTAAAAATACATTTCTTTGACTGGAACTATAGCTATTCAAATTTTCGTTGAGAATGTATCTTTTGTAGTTGAAAATGCAGCTGTTTGACAAAAAATTAATTAATTTAGGTTGAGGATTCAACTATTTTGTTAAAAATTTGTCTTTTTGGTAGAATGTAACTGTTTTTTATTTACAATTAAAATCTTTATTGGTCGGAAATTAAACTACTTAGTTGAAATGCTGTTATAAATTTATATTTCAGTGAAAGATTCATAACTTTGGATGAAAATTGATCTTGTTGATTAAATATTTTACTATTTTGTTGAAAATTCGTTTTTTTTTGGTTCAAAAGTAATTTTTCAAATTGAAAATTAAACTATTCCATCTTTGGTTGAAAATTAATCTTTTTTAGTTGAAAATTACACTATTTGGTTGGAAATTCATTTATATTGCAAATTCATTTCTTTTTTCTTTAGTTCAAAATTAATGTTTTAGATTGAATAGTTAACTATTCCATTTTTGGTTGAAAATTAATCTTGTTTATTTACAAATTAAACTATTTGGTTGGAAATCCATGTCTTATGTTGAAAATTCATTTTTTTTCTGGTGTAACGATCAACTTACTATCGAAACTTATTTTACTTATCCACGTACCTTATCTCAAATCTCTCAAAACTCAAAGCGGTACTTGATTTTGATGGGCGTCAGGTGCGCTCTTCAACGAAGATTGGTAAAGGGGATGGATTATTCTAAATGAGAAAAATGCATGTAGAACATTAATCTTGTTGAAAAATCCATCTTTTTGGTTGAAAATTTAACTATTTGGTTAAAAATTCAGATTTTTTAGTTAAAAATCCAAATATATGGTTCAAAGTTGAACTAAATTGTTAAAAATCATATTTTTTTAAGATTCACCTCCTTGGTTGAAAACTTAAGTATTCAAGTTTTAGAAAACTAATCTTCTTCGTTGAGGATTCAATAATTTGGTAGAAAATTAAACTATTCAGTTCAAATTAACTTTTTTTAAGATTCATATTTTTAGTTTAACTTTTACTATTTGGTTTAAAATTAGACTATTTTTATGAAAAATTAACTTTTTGGTAGAGAATTAATTTTTTTGTTAAAAAATCAGATTTTGGGGGTGAAAATTGAACCGTTTGGTAGATAATTTGTCCTTTTGGCTTTAACAATCAACACTTTTGTGGAAAATGTATGTATTTTGTAGCAAATTCGTGTTTTTTGGTAGAAAAGTAATCTTTTTCCTGGCAAATTCATCTTTTTGGTTGAAAATTTAACTGTTTGATGGGAAATTGATATTTTTTAGTAGAAATTTCAACTACTTGGTTGAAAGTTAAACTAGTTTGTTAAAAATTTATATTTTGTACAATTCACTTGCTCGGTTGAAAATTTAACTGTTCAATTTCTAGAAAATTAATCTTCCGCGTTAAAAAAGCATCTTTTGGGTTGACTTCTTTTGTTCAAAATTCGTTTTTTTTTGTTGATAATTTATTTTACTGACTATCAACGTAACTATTTCATTTGTGGTTATAAATTGATAGTTTTTACTGAAAGCTGATATTTTCTATCTGAAAATTCGTTAATTTTGTTAAAAATACATCTTTGTTGGTTTAAAATGAACTATTTGGTTAAGAATTTAGCAATTTTATACAAATTGAAATTTTTTGTAGAAAATTAACTTTTTTGTGAAAAAAAGCATATTTTCGGATTGAAAATTCAACCATTTTGTAGATAATTTGTCCTTTTGGCTTTAAAATTCAACAATTTTGTTAAAAATTGATGTACTTTGTTGAAAGTTCAACTACTTAGTTGAACTTTTAACTGCTTTGTTAAAAAATAATTTTTCTAGCTGTAGATTCACGTCATTGGTTGAAAATTTAACTATTCCATTTGTAGAAAATTAATGTTCCAGTTTCAAAAGTCATCTATTGGGTTGAACCCTTTTGTTGAAAATTCATTTTTTCAAAATTCATCATTTCAGTTGAAAATTAATTTCTTTGGTTGAAAATTGAACCGCCGGATCGTAGAAGGGCATATTAAGTCTGATGGCTGGTGGTGATGGGCCCCTTGGAATTTTTAAAAACATTTACAAATTTTAATTTTTCAAACATATATTCTTATTCGAAATTTAAATGCTTATCTTTTTTTCCTTTTAAAAAAAGTTGTAGCTCTATTCATTCTTGAAATAATTGCAAAAAACACGAATTTTGAAAACTGAAAAAATTCCGTCTTTTCTCACTTCAACTCGCTATCGTTTTATTTATCTGTCTAGTTTTATTATACACTCAGTCAGACCGTTTCGGCTCACTCGTAAAAAAACACCCTTCGTATGCACATACCTAAAATGTTAAAAATGATGAGTTTGATTTCAGAAATTTCGTAAAATATATAAAACGCCAACAATTTTTCTCTATGCCCCGAATTTAAGAAATCATCAAAAACCACCCTCACTATATGAACACGTATCGTGTTGAAAATGACAAGTTTGATTTTTGATACTTGATTAATTAAGAAATGTCAAAGAACTTATTTTTTCATACTGAAATGGTTCCTAATCATCCCGAAATTCCTCACCTGGCCTAAAATTTGTGTGAAAAAACAAGATTTATGGCGTATTTTGATGTAGAAATATCCAAAGTCAAAAATATGATTCAAAAAGTTTCAGGTGTGAATATAGTGAGGGTAGTTTTTGAGAGTGAGCCTGAATGATCTCACGTGGCCTGTAATTCCAATAATAAGGAATGACTTTCTCTGCTTTTTCAATTTTCAAATATCGAAAATCAAATTTGTCATTTTTTTATATTTTAGGTGTCCGTTTAATGAGGGTGGTTTTTTGAGGGGTTTTCTGAACGGTCTCACCCAGCCTGTCACTCAGAAAATAAAAAAGATTTCAGCTTTTTTTTCAATGTGCACCAATTAAAAATGAAGCATATAATTTTGAACATTGTACGTGTGCATACAGTGAGGTAGTTTTTAAGGATGGGCCCTAACTGTCACCCAGCCTATAATTCGGGGGATAAAAAAAGAAGATTTTTGACGTTGGACTATTTTCAGGTATCGAAAATAAAACTTGATATTTCTATTATTTGAGGTGTGCATATAGACTTGTAAATCTGTCTTTTGCATGTCTCAATAGAAGATGATGTGCAAGGGTAGCCAACTCTTTAAAAAATTTGTATTCGCTAAAAATTAAGTTGGCCTTCCATTTTCATGTAATTACACAAATAATATTCAATATATTCAATTCAAGATATATATTTAAATATACATAAACCATCAAAAGCGGTGGAGCTAATTTCGAGGGATTCGATTATTTTTATTTTTCAGCATTTGTTCATAATTTTTGTAATATATTATTCCAATTTGGTGCTTGAAGTAGGTTAGTCCAATAATGGTAGGAACTTACCGCTAAAATATGAACCAAAAATTAAGCAATTGCAATCGCGCATGCATCTATCAGATTTGTTATCAAAAGTTACTGGTATATTACCATAAACTTTCATAAATTTCCGTAAATTGCCATAAGTGCCCATAATACCGATAAACTACAATCAATTTCCAGAAATTTTATAAATTTTCATGAATTTCACACATTCCCATGAATGTCAGTAATACCCATAAATGTCTACAAATTTCATAAATTCCTATGAATTCTAGAAAGTAATGACAATTTTAGAAGTTTATGAAAATTTATTGATTTCATGGCAATTCATCAAATTTATGGTAACCTACTAAAATGCGTGGAAATGTCTGTTAATTTACCGGTAATTTTTTATAATTGGTCTGCTGGACGTATTTGAAGTAGCGCAATACCCGCAATACGCATTAGATTAATACAATGGAAGTAAAGTTTTAGATGCAGAGACGGTAGGAAATAGATTGTGGAGATAAATTCTTGGAACGTCTGTTGACATGCATTACGCGCGGGCCCAATAGAACTGTTATCCAAGTTACCAAAAGTTACCGGTTAATTACCATAAATTTCTAAGATAAACAAAATTTCCATAAAGTGTATACATTTTCAGCAATTTCATATATTTTCATTCCCAAATTTCATAAATCTTCATAAATTTCTTTAAATCCGTGAAATTTGTGAAAATTTATGAAATTTTTGAAAATTTATAAAATTTGTGGAAATTTATGGTAATTAAGTGGTAACTGTTGATAACAGTTCTGCTGTAGGTATGAAAGAAAGTTCTAGATGCAGTGACTGATGGAAATAGATTGTGAAGATATATTTTCGGAACATATGTTGGCTACACGTGGGGCTTTAACGCAAAATTACCGTGCATGTTTTGGCAAAAATTCCGGTTCATACCTTATTAATTTTGATTATTTATGAAAAATTTCAAACTTGTGGGTACACGTGAATATTAATGTTTGCAACATATTTTGGGAACAAATTGAGTTCGAGCTGCAATAATTTGTTTTTAAATCTTTATTACATTTATTTCCTTCCTGCTTCGTATCTAACAATATGGCCTTGTTCAGTTTCAAAACTGTATAATTAAAAGTTTTGTCGCACCGCGAATTAAAATTTTTCCGTAATGCGTACACTGATAATAACAAATGTTTGAACGGTTTCCGAGTGAAATGGAAATTTTTTAATATTGTCGACATCTGGACGTAAGATATTTGAATTTGTGATTGATCAAGCTTATATTATATTCTACTTACAAACTGTATTGAGAAATATTATGAAGATGTGGAACAGCAGAATAAAATTTAGAATATTCATGTTTTCAGAAACAGGAACTATTTTATGAAAAACTTCTTGAACTACAACTTAAAAGATCGCGAACCGGTTGTACTTGTATATATACTAGCTTTGACAACATATTGACAAATTGGATTACTGCATTTAAATCAAACTTTAGTATTTTAAATTTTGTTTGTTTCCCAAATTCTGGGAGACACGACTTTCCTCTACTCAAGCACGCTCTATAATACTAATAATCTCTCATGTAAAGTTTAGTTTATACAATTTTATATAAATTTTCATTTTAGTCGTGCTCACTAGTTCTAACAAGTTTACGATCCACAAATCAGAAATCCACTATACCAACAAAATTAACTAATCCAATTTTAGAATTATGTTAAGGTTATTTTACACAAAATAGAAATTTTAAATAAAATCTTAAATAAAATTTTCTTTGAAAAAAGAAACGCCTTTCAACTTCTCCGGAAAAAATTGAAGAAAAGAAGGTACATAACTTTTTCACACTAATGTTTATAAACTCAATTATTATTTTGTGAGTCTAGAATATTAGGGAGAGTGTTTTGGACAAGTAGTTCTTCATGGCAGCAAAACAAATAAATCTTATTAAGCTTTATGGTATATAAAACATAATAGTAATATTAAAGAGAATTAATGTTGTTCTAAAATTATATGATGAGTTATATTATATTATTCATTTATGGGATAGACATTTTCAGGGGTAAGTTTTATTTTCCTTATGGGTTAAATGTCTATTATGTATTATCTACTGGGACTATTTGGTAAAAAGTTGCTGATAATCGATAAAAGTTTCAGCAAATACAGGCTCAACTCTTTATGAGGGAGGATTTAAGATGTAAACGTTGGCTTTTATTTAATTATATAAGGCAAATACTTTTGAATGTTCAATAGAAAATAAGCAACATTTTTACATTCTCATAACAGAAGGTATAAGATTTGTGTAAAATTTTACACCCCCCCCCCCCCAACCGGCTTTTGTCAAATGTACACGTTTTGAGACGTTCTGAACCCGAAAAACCAGTTTTCGCGAACGTGTCTGCTGTGTGTGCGTGTGTGTGTATGTCTGTCAGCACGATAACTTTCGAAAGAATTGACAGATTTTATTGGCATTTAGTATGCTCTTTTAGTGTCCTAAACTGAAGGTCAAATTCGTTAGATAGCCATTTTGGGTACAAATTCAAAAAGTTGAAGCATTTTCAAAATTGTTGAGACCATTTTTTTTTAATTCAAAAATTCTATGTATGGTTATTCGTAATGCTAAAAAAGGCGAAAAATGTATCCTTCTAACTTTTTTCGATATAAAAATTACCAGAGTTATAGCATTTAAAAAATTAAAAGAAAAACGAAAATGAAAATTTTAAGCCAAACAATGCACGATATGAAGAAAAGTCGAGAAGAAAAAAAAGTTGCTTTTTGAACACTCTACAAGATTATCATCACAACTTTTTCAATTTTGCTGGAAAAACGAAAATTCAAATTTTTATCGCACAAAAAATAATAAAAAATTCCACTTTGCGGTCAAACTATGCTAAATACGATAAGAAATGAGAAGACAAAAATTTTGCACCTAAAAAAGATCTACAAATTTGTTAAATAACTTGTTAATAGGACGCGTAGTTTTTGTATTGTTCGTAAAAAACAACACTGAAAATAAAAAAATAAAAATTATAAATTTGTTGACAAACGACAGAAGCTACGAAAACAATAATTAGACAAAAGTTGTTGAACCAAAAACGATGTACAAATTTGTTACACATCATTTTTTGAGAGGATGCGTAGTTTTTGTTTTAATCGTGAAAAATAACATTAAAAATCAAAAAATTAAATTTTTGGAAAAACGACGCAAGGTACGAAAAAAAATTAATTAACAAAAGTTGTACACCCGAAAAGGATCTATAAATTTGTTATTAATCATTTTTTGATGGAACACGCAGTTTTTGTTTTAATCCTGAAAAATAACATTAAAAAGGAAAATTAAATTTTTTGAAAAATAATACAATGTACGAAAAAACATTAATAGACGAAAGTTATTCAGCCGAAAAGTATCTAAAAATTTGTTATTAATCATTTTTAGATAGGACGAGTACATTTTATTTTAATTGTAAAAAATAAGATTAAAAATAAAAAAGTTAAATTTTTGGAAAAACGACACAAAGAGACGAAAAAAAAATGAATAGACGAAAGTTATTCAACCAAAAAAGATCTACAAATTTGTTAAAGACTTTTGTTATGAGAATACATTAGAAATACAGAAAATTAACTTTTTGTAAAAACGACGCAAGTTACAATAACTTTTTATTTACCACAATTTTTCGCCAGAATTGTATCTATACAAATTTTCTTAAAATCACTTTACGCTAGGATGCGTATTTTTGGTTTAAATCGTAAAAATAACATTGAAAATAAACAAATTAAAATTGAAAAACAACACAAGTTGCAATACAATGTTTAATAACAAAATTGTTTTTCATGTACTTTTTTAAATTATAAAAATAAGACAATGAAAATACGTCTGTTTTAATATGAATGCATATTATGAATTGTAATAATATACATTTATTAAAATATGACAGGTCTTAGCGATGAGGAGAAAAATAGACTTGAAAATGATTACAGACACAAAAAGAGGAAAGTTGAACGACTAGTCAAGGAAAGTAAAGAGAATATCAGAACAGAAGAAGAAAAGAAATTACAAAACGACTTTCAAGGAACCATGAAAATAATATTGAAACAGATGAACAATTTCAGGACTACGCTTGGCTGATCCAGACTTTAGAAGTAAGAACGTTCTTGACGTTATCATTGAAGCAGATTTTGTTCCATATCTGCTTCTTCTAGACATTCCTGAAGGACCTTCTACTGCTCCTGTTGCTCAGGAGACTTATTTCGAGTAAAGCTTATCCGGAAAAACTATGGGAAATACGTCTATTGATTCAAGAAGTGAGACAACAACTTCTGTCGGCATGCACATCTCCGTGTTGAACAATGTGACCTTCGATATTCAGAAATTGTGGAAGGATCAGGAGATGCCTTCAAAAATTATCCTTACTTCGGAAGAACAAGAATGTAAGGACTTTTTCGTTTCAACTCACTCACGCAATTCTGAAGGGCGATTCGTAGTTCGTCTTGCAATTAGCACAAGGTCAATGCATCTGAAAATTCCCATCGTCCAGCTCTATAAATGCTTCATCGTATGGAGCGTCGCCTCGAGCGCGACGGTTCACTCTTAGAAGCCTATACTCGTTTTCTAGAAAAAATATAAAAAACTTGGTCGCATGGTTTTAACCTCTAAGTCATCACTTCGTCAGGATTCATCTCGTTCCTTTTTTCTACCGCACCATGGAGTTTTGCGCGAGACAAGCTCCACGACCAAACTTCGAGCTGTCTTTAATGGATTTCAGCGTACAGAAAGAGGATTTTCTCTCAATGAATGTCTTCACACTTGACCAACAATTCTTCAAAACTTGATGGACATCTTACTGACTTGGAGACTCTTTTGGATCGTTGTCTGTGCAGACGTGGAAAAGATGCACAGACAAATCCTGGTACACCTTGATGATCAAGATCTTTAACTAATTCTATGGAGACATTCACCAGAAGGATTGGTTCAAATCTTTCGTCTCACTATAGTCACATATGGTTTATCTTGTGCTCCTTTTTTGGCACTTCGTTGTCTTCAGCATCCGGCTTTTGATGAGGGTGACAAATATCCCTCAGCTGCATCACCTATTCATCGAGGGACCTACGTGGACGACGTCATCACCGGAGCCGATAGCTTGGATGAAGCCATCTCTCTTCAGAATCAACTCCATCAACTCTTCACGGCGGGCGGCTTCCCGCTTCGAAAGTGGACGTCAAACAATTCTGAATTCTTGGCGACGATACCACTTGACCTTCAAATTTCTTAACAATCTTTTGCTCTACAACCTCAGCAATCGTTTCATATGCTGGGTGTGACCTGGGTTTCTGAACGAGAAGCTTTTATCTTCAAGTTGGATGTACAAAAGACTTCAGATGTCATTACCATTCGCTCAGTTCTCAGAGAAATCGCGCAACTTTTCGATCCATTGGGTTGGCTGAGTCCGGTCATAGTACAGCCAAGATCTTTATTCAGACTCTATGGCTTTTAAAGATCTCATGAGATGATCATTTGCCCAAAGATACTCGAAAGTCGTGGTTAGATTACACAGCTAGTCTTCAAAATATTGCCAGCATTGAAGTTGCACGTTGGATTAAATTCCGTCCTTTTTCAGGGGCCTATGCTGGATCGATCTACCTATTATCAATTTCAGTATCTGGAGAATTATCTGTTTGCCTCTTAACTTCGAAAACCAAGGTTGCTCCTTTGAAGCGGGTCACAGTGGGGCGAAAATGGGTTGTCGGGTTCAAAAATACGTCTACAACGCATTTCGCAACCAAATGAGACGAACCAAAGTACAAAATACTCGGAAAGGGTTCTCCTTTAGCACATCACTGCCACAACGTTGCAAAATTGCTTTTCTAACCTCCAAATTTCAACCAAAATTGCGAAAAAATTCTCAATCAAAACTTGCTGTACAACGAAGTCAATAACTGAAGAATCGATTTATTTAATCAGCAAATATGTACCAGATTAGTCTGATTCATGTAATGCTTCTAACTTATATGCCCATAGTTCGATCAATAAAATATACAGTAGAATAAGGAAAAAAAGAGAAATATTTCGTTTTTTGTTCCTGAGTACAAATAAACAACATTCATCAAAACTCCTATGATTTGCTCGAAATAAAAATAAGTTACGCAAAATAATTCTCTATTCATATTAAATGATCTTTTTCACTTTCGTTCAATAACTTTCACGAACAGGAACTTTCTTTAATAGATATAATCATTTTTTATTCTACTGTATATTAAATTGATTATTTCTGTACTTCTAGATTCTACTTCAATTTACTCAAGAAAAATATATAAATATGCAATTTTGCATAAATACACACTTTTTAGCTTCTAAAGTTATGGTTATCGAACTATGAGGATATATGTTAGAAGTGTTACATGAAGCAGACTATTCAAGTACATAATTGATGATTAAATCAATCGATTTTTCAGTTATTGACTTCGTTGTACAACACGCCATCTGAATGCAAGCCAGCAATCCTGTCTCCTTTGGAACTTCAATCAGCCTGTTTGGGATAAATTCGGCATGAACAGCGTCATTATTTTCCATCTGAATTCAAGGCATCAGAAACAAAGACTACTATCTCACCTAAAATCAAATTGGTTTTCTTGACTCCATTTCTTGATTCCACTCAATTGCTTCGCGTAGGAGGTCGACTCAAGCATTCAATCCTCAGCCCAGATGAAAAACATCCTCTCATTCTTTTTATGTAAAATTGGCATAATTAAAACAAAAGCAGGTCATAACGATGAAGCTTACTAAGAGAGTATTTGCCGGTGAAGCGAGCAATAGCGAGTACACAAAGTGCGAAAACTTAGAGGAACTGAGCTTAAAGCGTCAGGCAAATATGTCCGAGCGCGTATCGCGAGGTGAAGACATTGTCGAGCGCGAAGCGCGAGATGAATACCAAATCGAGCGCGAAGCGCGAGATCGAACAGGTGCGCGCTCCCGGCGCGAAGCGCGCGATAAGAATGTTCCCGCGAAGCGGGCAGATTTTCTTGTTAAATTTTGTACATTTGATCACAAAAAGTACATGTTTTAACAAAAAACTACGGTTTTAAAAATGTACTTTCTTGTAAAATTGTTTTCCACCTGGTAAATAAATATTTCTTTTTTATTCATGAAATATCAAGAATAAAATAATAAAATTTAATTTCTTTTATCAAAATTAGGAGTTTTACGTTCATAGAAATGACAATTTGGAAGATTCCCCAAATTCTTGAAAAACTCTGAATTCCTTGATTTTCGTGAAATCCTGAATTTCTCCGAATTTCCAAAATTCATTGAATATTCTAAATTCCTTGTATTCTATTAATTCTCTGATATCCTATAATATTCGGATTTATCTGAATTCCTTGAAAATTCTAAATTCCTGAAATTGCAGGAATTGTCTAAATAGCCTGTATTCCTTCAAATCTTCTGAATTCCTTGAATTCATAGAATTTCTTTAATTGCTTTAATTGTTTGAATTATTCTTCTGATTTTTTTGCATTTTTTTAAGTACTTAAAATTCATAGAGTTCTCAATATTCTGGAAATTCCATGAATTCAAGGAATTCAGAGAATTTAGATGAATCTAAAGTTTGAAAGCGTTTCAAGAAATTCAAAAGTATGAAAAATCGTAAGAAACTGAATATTTTTTAGGTAGACTTCTTATTTTCCAATACCCTTTCTACATTAATCTGTAAAAGAAAAAAAAAATTTGCTTGGAAAATGAAACCATGCCTCTTAAACTATTTTTTAAAGAGAATTAGCTGTACAAATTTTAAACTGGAATCATAGTAATTTTGTTTTATATTTTTATATTAGTAATTGGCAATGCAATGTTTCCCGCGTGCTGTAACGCGTGTATAATATTTCTAGTATATAGTAAATTGCAATAAAAAAATGGCAAAAAATGCAGGCAGCAAAAATCGAGCCCAGACTTTCCACTTACAAATCTTGAATGCTATCGCCTGATCTAATCGGCGGTCGAAAGGCGTTCGCATCACGGTTTATGAACATGCGTGGATTTTTTAGAGCTATTTTTTCGAGAATGGCTGAAAAGCTTATCTTATTACTTTAGCGTATTACAAGTTTGGTAATGACCTATTACTGGGAGGAATATGAACCCACAGAAAATTAGGTAGGGTGTAGAGCCTGGCATATCTAATATCATGAGTTGTTAAATTTTTTAGCTGACTTCGGTCTGGGGGGTGAGCGCTAGTCAAGAGATGCCGAGCGGGATCGCGTTGGGAATGGATTTGAATCGGCACGATTGGTGTGACTTTCAGCAAGAGGCTGATGAGATTGCGTGTATATACAAATGGGGCATAATTTCTAAAGTTTACCCACCTCGAAAATGAAAGTTGTCCGATCGGGCTAAAAATTGGCCCAATTGTAGTCCTATCTGTTAGATAGTACTCCTCACACCAAAAATTATTTAATTTTGATAATTATTTATCGAAGTGCAGGGGGTATCATTTTTGGGGGGTTTTAAGCAAAGCCTTACTTTCAAACATTTGTAACTTTTTTCATATTGCTTTAAATAAAATATCGCTACAAATGTTTTTAATAGATATTTTCGCAGACTTTTTGGTGGTCGTAACGATTTTCAAAAAAGTCCAAATTTTACCCTAATTTTGGAAAATCAAAAATAAATTTGACTTTTTTCAAATGTCGACACTTCTTCAAAGTGGTTTTAAAATAAAGCTGACATTTTTTCCTATAAGACCCCCAATTTTCAAAGTGGCAAATTAATTGGTCTTTGAGTAATAGAACGATACGTAAACAAGATGACATGATAGGGCGGGTGGCGCGCGATCTCCCCTAGTGCGCTCACGCCGAGAATCTTTGTGCAACGCTTTAGTACCAGTTTTTTAAGTTAAGTAATATTATATGGTAATATCATGTGTCTTTCTGTTCGATTTTTTGGCTATAGTTTCAAAGTTGTTTTCTTTATAGACCTCTTTAGTGGTTTCTTTTTTTTTGCCATTCGAGAAGATGTCATGTTTCTCAGAGGACGAAAACATTTTGAGTTAAGTTTTTTCCCTTGAGTGGGAATGAAAGTGTAGTACTGTAATGTACCTGATATCGTAACAGCTTTGTCAAATCTGACTTTCAGTAACTCGGTGCTGCTTGTCTCTTTATATTCGCTCCTATACCAAAATCTTCTTCATGGGCTTGGAGATTAGCAAAGCTACTCTATTTTTAAAATGTTGCCCTGCACCATTAGTGAAATAGTGAATTTTCTGTGGCCCGAAATGAGTTTTCAAGTAATCTACTATTATCTTCTGATACTCGTGAACAGCCACCGTGTCATGAGCTAAGTTATCAGGTAATTAATTAATTAATTAGTTCCATTAAAAGTACTAAAATCAATTCACAAATATAAATTGGTATAATCTACTTATCCAGCAAAGTAGACTTTAACATTTTCTATTTTCTTTCCGATTTTCAGGTTACACTGTTACAAATAATGAAACTAATCTCTTGAAATCCCTTTAAAACGATTGATCTGCCTGAAAATCCCTTTTATTAAATATTTAGAAACATTACAAGATCCTTTGAAATCGTTAAAATCCCTTTAATATTTGTTTTGAAATGTTTCTAATTCTTTTTTAATCTCCAAAAATCTCTCAAGATCAATTGAAATCCACTTAAATCCTTTGTAATCCGCGGAAATACTTCTTGCTTCCTTAAAATCCCTCAAAAACCATAAAATCCATAAAAATCCCCTGAAGTCTCTTTAAATCTGATTGAACTCCTAAAAGTACCTTAAAATATTGTAAAAACCCTTGAAAAAATGTAAAGTCTAAAATTTCAAAAATCATCTTCACGCAAATAATGGATGTTCCCTAATCTTTAGTTAATTATAAAAAGAATTGCTTTTTATTATTTTACACCAAAAAATTATTATTATATTTTTAAACAAATAAAATAAGAATCAAAAACTTTGATTTTTGTATATTATACGCAGTGAAAGCATAAGTTTGTATCTTATACGCAACAATGAATCCCCTAGCATTCCTCATACATTTTCGATATTATTTATTCTTTTATAAAATCATTAATACTTTATGAAAATAGTTTATAAATTAACTTTCAATTAATAATTCACCGACATTATTTCTGTTACTGTTAAGTGGTAAGAGAAGAAATTACCTCATGTAGATAATACAGGTATCTAGAGTTTTTCGGACAGTCGATAAGAGCATATTCATGCTACCTGCGGAATGATAGTGTATAAAAGCAATGCATGCCCTGTGTACTTATAACTGACGGTAACCAAGTTTAAATCTTTAAAAATTCCGTGAATTGTTTTTGTTAAGTCCTTTAAAAACGTTTGAGACAAGTGAACATTCCTTGAAATCATTTGAATTCCATGGATATTGTACAATTGTACATACCCTCCTCAAATTCCTTTAAAACAATTAAGCTCCCTGAAAATCCTTTAAAATTCTTTGAGACATTCCGCTAAATCTTTTTAAATCTTAAAAATCCCATAAAAATCCCTCAGAATCCTTGACCCGTGAAACCATCGAAACCGCTTTAAAATCTCTTAAAATTCGTTAAAATCCCTTGAAAGTTTTGCATATCTTTTGAATCCCGTGAAATCCTTGAAAATCTTATGAAATCCCATTAAAATCCCTTGACATCTTTAAAAATTCTTAAAAATACTTCGGTATTTAGTAAAATCCTTTGAAATCCCGTGACTTCTTTTGAAATATTTCTAAATCTCTTATAATCCCTAAAAATCTCTTAAGATCCATTGAAATCCACATAAATCATTTGAAATCCGCGGAAATACTTCTTGATTCCTTAAAATCGCTCAAAAACCCCAAGAATTCGTCGGCATCCTATACAGTCTCTTTGAATCTTATTAAACTCCTTAAATAACCTTAAAATCTTGTGTAATGCAAGATTCAATTGCAACTTAAAAATTTGGATGTAACACTTGAATAAATCATTGAAAAAATTGAAATTCACTATGAAATTGTACTGGGTAATTTCTGCAAACTCTTAACATCTTTTAAAATCGTCAAAATTTAGAAAAAATTTGAAATCCCTCGAAACCCTTTGAAATTTCGTTTGCAGTGAAAATAATTGATATATTTTTGATATATTAAGTAAAAATAATAAAACCTTACATCAAGAAGGGGGAGAGGGTGAACAAAATCTGACGAATCGTTACTATAGGGGCGGAGGGGTCTAAAATTTAAAAAATCATCCTTATGTGATTAACAGATGTACCCTAATCATTAGTAACTAATTTAAAAGCACTTTCATGTTTGTATCTTATACGCGGTATAAGTATAAGCTTATATCCTATACGTAATAATTAATTCCCCCCCCCCCCAACTGTCTTCCTCAAACATTTTCGATATTATTTATTTCTTCATAAAACCATTAATGTTTGGTGAAAGTATTTTATAAATTAACTTTCAATTTATAATTTATCGACATTCGTTTAGTTACTGTTAAATGGTAAGCGAACACATTACCATCTGTAGATAATTCAGGCATCTAGACGTTTTCGGACAGTCGATAAGGGAAATTTCATGTTACCTGTGGAATGATAGTTGATAAACGTGTTTGAATGCCCTCTATACCTATGGCTGATGGTAACAAAATTTAAATTTAATCATCTTCGAAAAAAATTAACTTTTTTCTTTTATTTAATCTAACTCAAACAAATTTATTCCTTGATAAAATTCATTATACCTATTATGATAATAAAAGTATTTAAAGATCTGTTATTAGTGTTAGTGCGGCCTGTAAATCCATTAACCATATTCAGGGGCCATTCACAAAATACGTGATACATTTTTCAGGAACTCCCCCCCCCCGTGTGATGCTTTTCCATTGCCCTTAACACGGAGAATGATACTTTGACCCCCCCCCTCCCTTAAAGTATCACGTATTTTGTGAATGACCCCTTATGACCTGTATTTTTAGGGCAGGGTATTTTAAAAAATTACAAAAAATTCCCAAAAGCTTTAAAAAAATTTTAAAGGATTTCAAAAATCTTAGGGTATTCCTAATAGATTTAAATAATTTGAAGTGATTCCAAAATATTTAAAATAATAGAAATATTTTAGGGCATTTAAAAATATTTCAAGCGATTTTCAAGATCTTTACAAATTTTAAGGGATTTAAAATATTTTAGGGTATTTTACAAGATTCTAGGGAATTGTCCATTGATTTTAGTAACTTAATGAGATTTCAAGGGATTTAAAATATTTTTGGATATTTGAAAATATTCCAAGGCATTTTCAAGAGCTTTAAAATTTTCCAAGGATATAAAAAGATTTTTAAGGATTTGAAATATTTTAGGGAATTTTAAAAGATTCCAAAGAATTTTTAAATGATTTCAATAATTTTAAGGAATTTCAAAGGATTTGGAAGATTTTAGGGTATTTTTAAAAGATTCCAAGGATTTTTCAAGCGCTTCAAAAGTATCAAAGGATTTCAAAAGATTTTTAAGAATTTAAAAAATTTAAGATATTAAAAAAGTTTCGAAGGAATTTTTAATTGATTTCAGTCATTTGAAGGTATTTAAAAAAATTTCAAGAAATTTTCAAGAGCGAGCAAGAGATAAAATCACTGTTAGTTACTTTTTTAAATAAAATTTGAAAACATTTCTAAAATTTTAAACAGCTTTCAATAATTTGAAGGGTTTTAACGATGTTAGAGTATTTTTAAAAATTCCAAGGAATTTCCAAGAGTTTTAAATACTTTCAAGGGATTTCTAAAGATTTTAAAAGATTTGAAATTGTTTGGGGTATCTTAAAAGATTCCAAGATTCGAGTGATTCGAATGATTTTAAGGTATTAAAAAAAAATCCAATTAATTTTCAAGAGCTTTAAAAAATGTCAAAAGTTTTCCAAGGATTTTAATGCATTTTTAAAACATCCAAGGAATTGTTAAGAGCTTTAAAAAAGCTTTTAAATAGAATGATTTTAAAGGATTTTAAAAGCTTGCAATGTATTTTAATCAATTTTCCAGGATTTCAGATTTCATCAGATTTCATATAATTTTCTGGGATTTTATAATATTTTAATGGATTTCAAAGAATATATTCAAAAGACTTAAGAGATTTCGTAGAATTTCAAAAATGTTCAAATATTGTAAGGTGTTTTTAAAAGATTTAAAATAAGTTTAAAAATTTTCGGATATTTAAAAAGATTTCATGGAATTTTCGATTGATTTCAAGAATTTCAATTATTTTCAAAGGATCTAAAAGATTTTAGGATATTTTTTTTAATTCGAAGAAATTTGCAAGAGCTTTACAAAATTTTCAGCGATTTCAAAAAAATAAATTGTAAATGAATTTCAAAGGATATGAATAATTTTCAAGAGCTTTAAAAAAATTGCAATGGATTTCAAAAGATTTAAAAAAATTTGAAATATTTTAGGATATTTTAAAAGATTGCAAGAAATTTTCAATTGATTAAAAATGATGTCAATTATTTTAGGGGATTTAAAAATATTCCAAGGATGTATTAATTAATTTCAATAATTTTAAGGGATTTCAAAGAATTTTAAAGATTTTAAATCATTTTTTTTTAATTCAAAGAAATTTTCAAGAGCTTTAAAAAAATTCAAGGGATTTCAAACAATTTTACAGGATTTTAAATATTTCAAGGTATTTTACAGGATTCTAAGGAATTTTCAATTGATTTTAGCAATTTAATGAGATTTCAAAGGATTTGATTTTTTTTAGGATATTTTAAAAGAATTGAAGGAATTTTTAATTTATTTTAGTACCTTAATGAGATTTCCAGGGATTTTCAGTAATTTAATGGGATTTCAAAGGATTTGAAATAGTTTGGGGTATTTGAGGGTATTTTTGAAAATTCCAACAAATTTTTCAAAGTTTCAAGGGATTTCAAAACTTTATACAGGGTTTGAAATATCTTAGGATATTCTCAGTAGATTTTAGTCATTTGAACTGATTCCAAACGATCGTAGCGTATTTCTAAAAATTCAAAAAAAAATTCAATTTTAAATACCCCGTCCCCCTCTAAGCATCTCAGCGTCCCTAAAAGTAATTTTTCAAAAGAAGAAGTATTTCTGAATAAATCCTATTAAAAGTTGTGAGAAAATAAACGCTTCATTCAGAGAAAAGTCTATTTACATTTTCGTAAGTTCCGTTATACCCTGATAGTGGGCGTAGCCCATTCGGTCACTGGCGACCGCCCTGGATTGAATTGAAATAGTATTCAAATAGGGTTTGAGGGGTGATCGCAAAATATTTAAGAGAAATTGATTTTAATCATTTGAAAGGATTTCAAAGAATTTAACAAGTTTGAGGTATTTTTGGAAATTCCAACAAATTTTAAAAAGCTTTAAGGGACTTCAAATCTTTTTGCAGGGTTTGAAATATCTTAGGATATTCTCAGTAGATTTTAATAATTTGAACTGATTCCAAAGGATCTTAGGGTATTTCTAAAAATTCAAAGAAATTTTCAATTTTAAATACCCCGCCCCCCTCTAAGCATCTCAGCGTCCCTAAAAGTAATTTTTCAAAAGAAGAAGTATTTCTGAATAAATCCTATTAAAAGTCAGAAAAAAATTCAGAAAATTGAAAAAGTGAGGCCGGTAAGGTAGGTATTTATGCGTGTCACATGCCCTTAATGAGAATGAAAATATTCAGTCATCCTACTGAAGCACTACAGCATCCATTTTCCGAAAAAAATATCTTCCATTCGGAGATGGAATCATTCCTGATTTCCACCTGTTGGAAACAGTTTATCATCTTTAGGAGATAGTTTAAATAGCGCATCTTGGGTGAAAAGAATGACCTACGCCGTCACTGAAGAAGGTGACAAGGAAGGTGCGGTCGTAAATTCTCCGAAGGAAATAAAAGTATGAACAGTGACCGACTCTGATGACTTTCCTGCAGTCATGATTACATGGCCCGTATTTATTCAATTATTCCTGTATGCTTTTGATGCCTTTTTGGACGCAACATATCAGTCAGTTCCATTGCTGAACGCACTTTATCAGCTTCTAACTCTAATGGTGGAAGTCTTCGGAATGGTACGGTATCACCCGCGTGAAAAACGGTTGCATGGCTCACGCATGGAAATAAACTTGGAAATATCTGGATAAAGCATGGGTCACGGCTGAATGGTAGCATGGCTAAAGCCTTGCTCTTGTCCATCTCCCATGCTTAGGACACGCTAAACACAAATGAATATTCTTAAGAACATGCAAGTCATAAAGAACATTAGCCCGCGTTGAAAATTAAAATCTTAAGTTTGCCAATAGCCGACACATCTCTAAATGGTGAGTACACTACCCGGGTGCACTGGAATGTCCACCAAGTAGTTTAAGACGTCATCTATTAGTGCTTTTTTTGAAATTCAAATTTTGCCAATAGCCAACATAACTCAAAATGGTGAGTCGACGACGCAGGTGCACCAGATCGTACGGCAGGTAGTTTGGCACGTATTCTATGAGAACTTTTTCAAAATTTGAATTGTACTAACAGCCAAAATAACTGCAAATGGTGAGTCGACTACGCAGGTGCACCGGATCGCGCACCAGGTAGTTTAGCACGTATTCTACGAGAAATTTTTTAAAATTTTAATTGTGTAAACAGCCAAAATAACTGCCAATGGTGAGTCGATGATCTGGGTGCACCGGATTGTGCACCAGGTCGTTTAGCACATATTCTACGAGAACTTTTTTTAAAATTAAAAGTGTGCCAACATTCGAAATAACTACCAGCGGTGAGCCGACGACGCAGGTGCACGGAATCGCGCACCATGTAGCTTAGCACGTAATCTACGAAAACCTTTTTGAAATTTAAATTATGTCAACAGCCAAAATAACTACCAATTGTGAGTTGACGCTCCGGGTGCCCCAAATCGTGGACCAGACCGTCCAAGACGTCATTTATGAGAACTTTTTTGAAATTCAAATTTTGTCAATAAACAAAACAATTCCAAATGGTGAATCGACGACCCGACTGCACCAGATAGTTTATAAAATTTCTTGAAAAATTAGTATGTCCCAAAATTAACATATTCTCGCAGACCTGAGGTTCCGTTGAAGTGACTTCAACCTAATGGTGCAAAAACCAAGAGTGTTTTACTTGATTTTCTGTCTGGGAAGTCTTACAACTATTTTTCGATCAAATACAAAACTTTCGCCTCAGCCGTTTCTGAAAAAAAAGAGAGATATATATATATATATATATATTTTTTTTTTTATGTCAAAAAATCGAATAACCCCATTTTTCTCGGAAACGAAGCGAGCTATCAAAAAAGATAGCAGAGAACAATCATTGCTTGGAGAAATTTCAACTAAAAACCCTTTATAATTTTGTATCCCACTTCGTTTACTTGAAAAAAACTTAGTTTTTCGATGTCACTATAAAGTTCTTTTTTTCTTATTTCTTTTACTCGATATAATTATTTCAAGTAGAAAAGCTAGGAATATACTCATGCCCACACCTTTGGTTAACACTTAAAACTTTTTATCCTAAGCTGATAACATTCTTTAAATAAAAAAATATCTTCAGACAATTTGAATAATAATATGTATCTGTTATAATTTTGTGTCCGGTACAAAACACGGGAAAGCGAATTTTTCCTCTTATAACAAAAAATTAATATTTTTCGAGATACCAAAGTGAGTTGCAAAATTATAAAGGGAGTTTTTTATAAGAATTTGTTTAAGGAACAATTTCGCCCTTTAAAATTTTTATATATCTCGCTTTTTTTGAGAAAAACAGGGTATTTCGATTTTTTCAAATCAAGAACTGACTTAAAAACGACTCTAGTAAAGATATTGTTTATCACTAAAAAAATATTTGTAAAAAATTGCCAGATACAAAACAGAAAGAACCATTCTTAGTATTCACACCTTTGGGTTGAAGTCGTTTCAGCGGAACCGTAACCGTGACCTATTTTTGTGAAATGAAAAACTGAAATTGTTAGGCCTAAAGGTGGTTGTAAATACCATGAAGTCAACACCATAGAAACGTTCTTTTTTTATTTTATTCTGTAGTCATAGACGTCATAGACACACATAAATGTCGTACATTCAGAGAGACTGCACTGTAAACAAAATTTCTGGTAATTTTACCACTCTCAGAGTAGGTCCGATTATTACCTACTCCCAAAGTAACGTTTTCACTGACAATAACGAATATCCACTTTTAGTATGGTGGAATGCGGAAAACGCCCAAGAAGTAAAAGTATAAACTGAAGTGAACTTCGTATAGCCGGTTTGAAACAAACACCATGTCATAATGATAATCTCACTACTGTTTTTTAAGCAAAATTTTAGGGGTGTGCAAAAAACTTGAAGTTCGAACGAGTTGAGTCCAGCTTGTTAGCTTTCGAGTCGAGTCGAGTCGAGCTCGATCCGGTTCGAGTCGAGATCAAGCTTTCCAGAAAGCTCGAAACTTTTCGAGCATTCGAATGTCTTCGAGAACTCGAATATCTTTGAGAACTCGAAACTTTCGAGCTACTCAAAAGTTTCGAGCTGCTCGAAAGTTTCAGGTTCTCGAAACTTTTGAAATTAGCAAGAATTTTTTCAAACAGGATACTAGGAAATTTTTCGGATGGCTAACAGCGATTTTGAATCAAAAATTAAAAATTCAAGATTTTTTATCCTAAATGGCAACCAAATTTTGGAAAAATTCAAAATATGAACCAGTTTAGTTGAGGTACAGTCCTGGAGGGTTTTTTTATAAAATAGTAAAAAAATTGCTGAAATTATGTAAGATATTTTATGTATACCAATGTGGCTTCTTGATTCGCACTGAAAAGGCAAGTGTCAATAAACTTATTGTTTAAACTTCATATTTATTGATTTACCATCGAATACCGGAATCTTTCAACCTTTAACATATTGAAAGATTCACGTTCACACATGTTGCTTAAAAATTATAAAAATTCCGGAATCGTATAGCGGAACGTAATTTGGTAATGATAATGGTGTATAGTTGACTGACTCCATAACCACTGAAATAGCTAAGAATTGTTTAGCTGAGTTCTTTAAGGTTGGCAGTAGATGAACATTTTTTGACCACCATTCCAAAGGATTAGTATCTGAAACACATTTTTTCTCACTTAAGTAACCAATTATTTCATGAGTAATTGCCATAACTGACGCATCTTGATGTAAAAAATTTTCGTTCAAGTAGTGTTTCATACGAAAGTTCCTTAGTTTACTCTTAGGTTCCCCTGCAATCAATGTATGTATGAATACATAAATGCATATGTATATAATAAGTATTAAAGTCTATTAAAATTAAATGAAAAGCTCAATTTTACTGCCATCTTTATATTTAATACTTCTTTCGTAATTATACACATATGCATTTATGTACTTATACATAAATTCGTTGCAGGGGAACCTAAGATTTAAATAGGGAAGTTTCTAATGAAGCACTACCTAGACGAAAATTTTTCACATGAAGATGCGTCAGTTATGGCAATTACTCATGAAATAACAGGTTACTCAAGTGAGAATAAATGCGTTTCAGATACTAATCCTTTTGAATGGTTGTCAAAAACTGTTCGTCTATTCCCAAAGTTAAAGAAGGAAGCTAAACGATTCTTAGCTATTCCAGTGGTTATGGGGTCAGTCAACTCCACACCATTCGTTACCAAATTACGTTCCGCTATTCCAGAGAAAGACGTGCCGCAAATTAGTTTTTTGCATCTAGCCTGACCATTCCGGAATTATTATAATTTGTAAGCAAAAAGTGTAAACGTAAATCTCTAAATATGTTGAGGGTTAAAAAATTATGTATTCAATGTCAAATAAATGAATAATAAATTTGAACAATAAATTTGCTGACACCTCAGGGATCGAAATCACTATTTTTAAAGGGTTAGGTCCACCTAGAGGTTCGACCATGGCCTGGTTCGAACCCGAACCCCTTCAGAACCCTTTATTATTGGAAAGAAGCTAAAAGATTCCGATCCCTGAATATAATAAATTTCTTCAAAGTTTAGGCGCCATTTCTCAAAAAAAAATTCTCAAAAATTTAGTGGCCGTTTTGGATAAAAAATCTTGAATTCTCACTTTTGATTCTAAAATCACTGTCAGCAATTCGACAAAAAGGCTAGTACCTGGTTTGAAGAAATCTTTGTTAATTTCTAAAGCTTCAAGAACACGAAACTTTCAAGTGCTCAAATTTCTTTAAGAACTCGAATGTATTTGAGAACTCGAAATTTCGAGCATGCTCGAGCTCGACTCGACTGGACTTGAAAAAGGCAGGCTCGACTCGACTCGAAGTTTCGAGCATTTTGCACACACTTACAAAATTTTCATTCGCACTATTCATACATTTTGCACACGGCTAAGCGTACGCCACAGCAAGACCGACGAAATTTGTTCTTTTTGTATCTCAAATCAAACGTTCTCTTCATTTGCTACTTCTCCAGAACTACCTACTTTTTGCACTTATGAATGAAATGTTCGAATTTGAATGCATATATAGCCTGATGAAAGTATACAATAAAACTAAGTGGAAAAATTACTATTCCGCACCGTTTTGCATGTGTTCTTCGATATAAAATTAGTTTTCAGCACGAATACTGATACGGATCGTCTGAATTTACACTCGATCATAACTTCTAATTTTCCGCACATGTTGCGCAGTATATACTAATTATCAAATTTACTTTTTCTCACATTTTGACTCAGAAAAAGGGACACGTAGTTTGAAAACAATTTTCACAGAATTAAAAAATATTTAGGCATTAACTTACGCACTACGTGCAATGTCACCACTGTGATCTAATAGTTTTTGAGGCGGTAAAGTTAAAAAAAATCAATCCATTACGTTCAACTTTTTTTTCTCAAATTTCAGGTATTTTTTGCAATTTTGCATTTAGAGCGGATATTTTAAAATGGTAACACTTTTAGTGCTTCCAATTTGCAACATTTAAAAAAAATATATTCAAATCGAGCTTTAACAGACCGATGTTAGATAACATACATTTTTGGTCTAAGCTGCCTCCACTATTTATGCAATATTGAAAAATGAGAATTTTGCATTACTTCGCGTGTGGACATGCCAGCTTAACGTTAAGCCAGCGTGACCACACGTTTTTTCATAAATAAAAAAGCACCGAATTTTTTAAGGCGGTACAAAATTAACACAAAATTAGCACTAAATTACGCAATATTGAAAAACTTAATATGACGAAGTGGTTGTGCTAACTTAACAGACCTAGTGTAAAGGGATTCCTCGCACTCGGACGCCACGCCCCAGCATACCGCAGAACAGTTTTCAAGTACATATACCATTTATTTTTGTTATTTACGTTCATTCAGAATTATCTGAAATCATCGAAAAAGCTATTCAAAAAATTTAACTAGAAATTAAATTTTGGATACCACTAAGTTTAGCCTGTAGTTATTTAATGCCTAGATTTAGCAAAAATCGAGATTCAGAATTTGACCGCTACGTAGTTGACATGTAACTTCTTTCTCGCAAAAAAGTAAACTTTTGTAGATTATATTTACGTTGAATACATTTCGCTAAGTTATTTTCCGATTTATTCTGAATCCGTGGCTCAGATGATTCCATGCGATAGGTATTTTTTGGTGGCTCTGGTTATTCGAATTAAGAAATATATTTATGATTTATTTGTCGTATAATTGAAATGACTTATAACTAAACTTCGTGAAAGATTATGTTTCCTCTGATTTAATTCTGTAAAGGATTTAGTCAATATCTATATCGCAATTGTATTTCACGGTTTGTCCTCATCTCGGACCTTCTTTTATTTCATTAGAATATATGATTTCTTTAATAAATAAAAATAATATTATTTTTCATTATAATAATGGCAGATGTTTTGGGGAAACGCATTCTCTTCTGCATCGAAGGATAAAGATCCTTTGCTACAAGTTTTTGGCTAAAGTTATACTTGCACTGGACCATTTCTTGAGGTTAGAAAGAGCCACGAAGAATAAAAATTAACCACTGTTGAGGGCCACCATTGTCCGTCGAAACGTTTGGTTCAATTAAAAATTGATTGAATTATTATTTATTCTGACCCTAAAGCCAAAATTAACATCCAATATTATAAAAAATTATTTTCATCGAGGGTCAATATAATCTCCCCACTGAGTATTATAGATAATGCGGGCAATGAAAACCAAGGGAGAGGCAACGGATTTTTTAACACAATCCAAGAAGAATATGGAGACACGGCTCTTTCTAACCTCAAGAAATGTTCCAGTGCGAGTACAACTTTAGCCAAAACTCGAACCAAAGGATCTTTCTCCTTCGATGCAAAAGAGAACGCGTTTCCCCAAAACATCTACATTCTACATCTAGATGTGTTCAAATCGATCACTTTCGACAAAAACTCCGCGGCACGAATGACCACTCTGACCACCCATCTCACGGTTGTGAGACGTGGCCATAAGTGTGATTTACCGCGGTTCTACTGGGAGCCGGTGTCATTTTTAGATGGCAATTGCTCTTAGTGGGACCCTCCGGTGGTTGTTTAACCTTGTTTTTTAATTATATATATGTAAGCAGTCATAAATATTTCACAATAGAATATTGTGAGATTACTAAAATTTGGTCAAACACAATTAGTGAATGAAACATTTTTGTCATTAATAGATTTTAATATTTCAATTATTCGTTTCACAGAAGTAAAGTATCTTCAATAATAATAATATGAATTGCAGGTGCCTCTTACTTAGACCTTGACAAAAGCGCCATCAGACACGCGAACTATTAGGTATCTAGAATTGATTGGAGGAAAGTTAATGAAAAAATGAAGCGAATATCAATTAATTGTAATAAAAAATGTTTAATTGCGGTTCAAAATTAATCATTTACTGTAAGATTTCTTGTTAATATTGAATTGAAATTCAAATTTCTTTCCAATAGTTCAAATTGGTGGCGCTGTCATAGCTACTCAGCATGCGTATACGTCGCAACCCCTGCACATAACAATATTGAAATTAAAACAATGCGATATGAATACAATGTAAGGACAAGTGAAAACTATTAAAGTTATTAACATAAGCATTGACAAGTTCTTATTACAATTGACAAATAACGTAAAATACATTGCACATTCTTCTCATTAAAATATACATTAATATGATGCTTTAATACATACAAAACATACTGTGTACTATATGACGGAATTTTATATCAAATTAATCCAGTTTCAAATCGTAAAGGACTAGTACGTATTTCGTAAAAATGAATCATACTAGCCCTAGCGCTAAAGTTATCGATTAGTTTCAGAAATTCATTCAAAGTCCATTATAAAGACAGGCCCGCCAAATGTGCATTTTCAAGAAATGTTTGTGACTACAACTTCTGTAATTTAGATATATATATATATTATATGTAATATATTATATGTAAAATATTATATGTAATTTATATATCTGTAATAGAATACCTGGGCGTGCCTCAAAGCCGCATTCAGGACGTAACATCAGTGAAGGAGTCTCTCCGAAGCAGATACAGGCATCTTCTTCGACAGATTTGGTCATCCAATCTGTCGGTGTTGGACAAGTTATCTGCGACTAACATGCTTGCTGTCCCGGTTCCACTCTACTCGTTTGGGGTGGTTCAATGGACGAAGAACGAACTCAAGGCCCTTGATGTCACCACAAGTAAGATCATGCATATGCATAAAAGCTTGCATATCAATTCGTCAGTTCCGCAATTATATATTTCACGCCGTCAGGCGGACATGGACTTGTGAATCTACAGTGTTCTCATAACCGAATTGTTTTGAGTACAGCTTACATTGTTGCAAATGGAAAATATCCTTTCCTAAAAATGTTCAGTAATCACGAATTGGTTGACAAAGGAGCGTTCCTTCACAAGGCCGCGAGCAGGCAGCTGAGACCCTTGGCCTGAATTTTAACGTCAGAAGTAAGGAAAGTGCATTACTCCATCAAGATGCTTCAATTCTGAAAGCCGAAGTGAAGAAAGCAGAATTTGAAAAATTTCATCAAGAGCTACTCGACAAGAAAATGCACGAAAATCTTCACAGGAATGTAGAAAAACAGTCCTCGTCAAAGGAACAAACTTCTGTTTTTCTCAAATCATAAGGGCTCAAGTCAGGTACAGAGGGTTTTATTTTCGCATGCCAGGAAAGTGTCATTTTAACCTTAGCATACTGTAACCGCATTTTATGTCAAGAAGTTCCAAGCGATAGGTGCATTCGTTACAACTCCCTTTTAATGGAGTTGTGACTGTAATATCTCTGCGTGAATGCACTTAGAACATCTAGATGGTGATCTTCAGAAAGAGGTGCGAAATACAATCAACCATCACGTGCCCCAAATAGGAAGTCAGACCAGCTATAAAATGAGAGCCTTTCTGAATATGCCGGAAAAATTATGAAAGGTCCTTTCGAACATCTAAAAGAACGGACTGATTCCCTCAAGTTTGACTCTTTTACTTTAACCATTCGTTTTTCTCGCAGTGTTATCTTGAGCAGACTTTCAAAAGCGGATTTAACGGCTTTTTCCATTATACATGAACCTTCGGCTTACAAGGCAAAAGTTTGAGGCACAAGTAACAAGAGAGGATCTTCATGTCTGATATTTCCTGGAAAACACTGAGGGCAGTACTTTATGTCATAGACAATATCAAATTTATTGCAATAACAAGATTCTTTTATACATATATAGAGACTTTGTGTCAACGAAGATCGATCAACATGTCGGAGGCAAGTTTCAACTTATATTGATTTGCTCAGCGTACATACCACTTGACTTGCACGATCCACCGTCTAGGGATGGTTTTGCTACCTAAGGATGCACATTTGACATAAATTTTAGCCTGGCACGAGCTGAAGCCGATTTGATATGTCATCCATTCGAATAAATCTTTTTTGAAATTATTTAGTTATTTGTTGAAGATTTGAGGTAGAGAAGATTTAATTTCTTTGTAAATTTCAAAAATCAAGGTGCTCGGACGACACCCTCTTCCTACTCTTCCTCTGCCTCTCACCAAGTCCTCCTGGTGAGCTCAAGCAAGGTCCGCTCTTCCAGATCCCAGGGGAAATTCGTCCGGACTTTCTCTCCTTTTCGTTTCTTCTTGTCTTCGGGCTGTTTGGATCTCTCCAAACGTTAGGACGACCTGGAGCCCTTTCGGCCTGGGAAGGTCAAAGTCACCTTTCGGGAAAGCATCTCCGAAAAACCATTCGACTTTTAAGTTCAGGTCACCCCGAATGGTCCTCTGCCACCCACTCCTGGCAAGTGGTATCCCCACACCCTTCTGATCCCTGCTCCTGCTCTCAGACCCACTCCCACTCCTTCTCCTACTCCAACTCCTGACGACCACGACCTCCTAGTCGTGCACGCTGACGAGTTTCTTTTCTCGCCTTCCTCTCCTCCGGCCAAGCGTCCCCGGGTGGCCATGTCACCTCCTTGCAGAAACGCTGTCCCTCGGTGCCCCTCGTCGTGGCCCCGGACTAACACCACAGCACCTTGCCCGCACAGGATTAGCGCTCGGTCAGACACAAACAGAGTCAAGGTCTCCAGCAGGGGAAACGTCAGGCCGACGCTCGCCCAGATCCAGTCCAGCACCTCATCGATGATCCATTCCAAGCTTCGCTGTCAACGGCCAAGGCACCTGTCCGAGTGTCTATCCAGCACCTGACCAGCGCCCGTCTAGTGCCCGCCTGAAAGTTTTTATGGATGGCCTATCCAGTATCTACACAGCGCCGGACTAGCGCCCCTATCAGAAGGAGGAAAGGCCATCAAACTTCCCTCTCTTCCCTGTTATTAAGTCGGGTACACGTACCCACAGAACCCGGCTTATATCAAAATGAGAAAGAGTTTATTTTCAATTGAAAAATAGTTTAATACAAGCAGAAAAGACCAACTTTAAACAAAATAATTCACTCCTCTGCTAAAACAAATTAATTTTTAACTTAGCGGTTGCATTTTCAACCAATAAAATTATTTGTTACATTGTTCATATATAGTTAAAAGTTTGTCATAAGGACAACCGCAGGATTTCGCCGGGAGCAGGTGCTAATCTTAAAAATTGGGAAGGCAACGCAACCTGTATGCTATGCCGTCGTTACCGTAATTTACACAAGTCAGTGCATACATGCGTACGTGCCTAAAGGTGGCGCATAGGCGCTTCCGTAATCAACCCATATCAGCGGGCGGGAATGTGCTTACCGACCGCTTACCGTCGCAAACTTCATATTACTCGAAAAGCCCATAACCCCCATAACAGATATTTGTACTCGTTTGACGTCTTGTTTATCGTGCACTAGGACAAAACACATCGTGTGTGGCCCTTGCCACACAATTTAATATTTCGTAAGTATTTTAACAGTGCAGGAAATCAGATTGCTAACATGAAGAAACGGTTTTTATAAAACACAAATCTCGAACAGCTTCAGAATGTCGATTTTCCACATTAGTTGTCAAGGATATTTTTTTTTCTCCATGATATCTTAACATCGATACAGTTTTCAAAATTTAAACAAAACATTAAGACAGTCAACTTTTATTCCGTGTAGTTTTTAAGTGTTTATCATTCAATTTTAACCATACTATTTACTAGAAAAACAGGGACATACGGCAATGATAACTAACTGGCTGACAGTAACGTACTTGTTCTACTGTTTTAAGATTTTCAATTAATTCGGAGAGAGGAGAGCTGCATGCTAACTTACAAAAAATGGAAGTCATTTTAACAAGAATTTCAGTTAACGTATCCAAAATTTATTGATAAAATAAAAAATTGAAAATAAAAGCCGGAAAGTATAATTTACCAGGGGAAAGTACGCCCTTAAGAATTTTTTTTGTATATTCATACTCCTCTCAGTAATAGGTCATTACCAAACGGACGGTAGCGCTCCGGATTTGTGAGAGAAAGTCTGCACTCACTTCTTGCTGCCATTTAATTTCAATATGCCATTTTATTTGCTGCCATTTCAGTTCAATAAATTCACTAGTTAATTTAAATAGAAAATAATTTGAGTGAAAAAAATTCTTAAAAAATGCAGGCAGCAAGAATTGAGCCCAAACTGTCCTTTTAAAAAATCCCAAGCGCTATCGCCTAACTCAGTCGGCTTTTGAAAGACTGACATCACGGTCCATATTACAAGTTTGGTAATGAACTTTTTCTTAGCGGACTATATAACCACACGAAATTCCGAAGGGTGTAGCTTGTCCTTGTTAATGAATTTCTTATAAGTTCATATTAAATCATAACTTTCTTCTGAATCAAAGGTAATACATTAAATCACTTAGCCTCACTCAATTCCAGAGATAACATGAAGATTAGCTTTCAAATCAGAAGGGAAAACATTGAAACCACTTACGTGAAGACTGAGGGGTCAAGGGCTGACTTGGTTGTGCTGACAGCGGGCTTTGAGTGTAGTTTGGCAATTACACGTTAGTAGACAGAATCCGGATTCGGAAGTACTACTTAGCTATCCTCTTCTAATCCCCCTTCATTCACTCCCTTGTTCTCTAGTGTCTGAGAGACTTCAGTGGTGAATAATGAGTTGTCCATCTGATGCAAAGCGTTTCCTTGATTCCAACTCTCGAAACGAGAAGCTGAATGCCCGTCTCTATAGACCCATTTCCGTAATTAAGTAACGATAGGAGGTCATGCAGAAAGGAAAGAGAGAGGGAGAGATGGATTTAGAAAGATAAAGAGAGAAAAAGAGAAAGAGAGAAAGAGAAGGGTAGTTGGGAAACAGAAGACGAGAGACAAGCCTCAATCAACAGTGCACACATCCGATTCACTCTCTCAAGGGATTGTCGGTCCAATCCGAACATTGGATCTGACAGTTCGTAATGACTTCGGTTCACTGGATCTTGACGCAGTGTCGTGTAAGCGCGAAATCTGATTAGGAAGATCGTCAGTCGGATGGATTTCAACGAGCTTGATGAGCTTTGTGGATTTCGTATACAGTATCCGATTTTTTAATGATTCTGATGTCATCTGATGTTGACACAAGCAAACAAGGACTGTACATTGTACACTTGTTGGAAAATTATTCGAGGTCTTAATTACTTTTGTCCTTCTCCAACAGGGCAATCGAGAAACTTTATTTTCAAAGTTCCCTGACCAAATAATTGAATTTTTCTAGAAGACAGCTGAATTTTCAACAAAAAAGATGAATTTTCAATTCAAAAGGACAAATTTTCTGTCCAAATAGACGAATGATCAATAAAGCAGTTGAATTTTCAAGCAACAAATCTTTGACAAAATACTGGAATTTTACAACAAAATAGTTGTATTTTCAAGCTAAGAAATCGAATGTTTTGAAAAACAGTTGACTTTTAGGGCCGAAAATATAAATTCTCACCAAAAAATTTCATTTTCAATGAAGAAAGATAAATTTTAAAACAAGAAATTTCTACCAAAAGAGATGCATTTTAAAACCAAAAAGACGAATTATCAACCGAGTAGATTTATTTCCTACCGAAAACGACAAATTTTCAACAAAATACCATTTTTCGTTTAATAAAAAATGGAAAACCTAAATTTTCGATAAAAGGAATAATTTTCAACAACAAAAAACGAATTTTCAACAAAATAGTCCAATTTTCAAGCAAACCCGAGTAAAAATGCTTCGACTTGAGTTCGACTTGGCGCTGTCTTCAGTTCGTCTCCAAGACATCGATGTCTGGCTGCACAACATTCTTGTCTTTTTACGGAGTCTCTCCAGGTGGGTATTTCACCATTCTGCTCCCTTCCTAGACTTAATTGTGCCTGTAGGGCAATTGTTTTCATATGATGTAGTCAGAGCTCTTCGCGGAAAATCCTCGGCTTGCTCTAACTCATTAATGGTACCATAGCTTGTGGGTGTTCTGCAAGCCTCCCTTTCAGTTCCTCCTTATATGAGTCCCAAAGTGTATTGCTGGAGTTTTTGATCTTGAAAACCACCGGTTTTCCTAGGTTTAATCGAAACACGATATATTCGTGGTCCGAGAGAGACTATTCATCCGACTATTCATCCACCTCTAGGAGGCAGATGTCCCTCGGAATCGCCAGGGAAATAAGCCGAGGCGGTAAACACCTCTAGCCTTTCACCGCTACTTGCCCCTGAGTCTCACCTTAAAAACGGTGAGATCTCTAGAGCAGAATTTAGGCTCCATACATACGGGGAGCGGCCCCTTGTATATGGAGCCACATCCTGACAAGCCAAAAATCCTTTCCCTGCATAAATAGTGTTCTTGGATTAGGGAGAGCCCTGTCTGCAGCACAGACATGCGTCTGGATAGAACCGCCGAGGCGCCTTTGCTGTGATGCAAATTAATCTGCATCATGGAGGTTCCCGTCTCAGCCATTGCAAGGCTAATTCAGGGCACCTCTGAGCGCTTCTGGTCCCCCTGCGGAACCCAGTTGGGTCACACGGAAGGTAACTCTACCCGCCCCTGGATAGGGTTGGTAATCTAGAGCCGCAAGGGCTCTGATTGAGGATTCAGGAAGACCGACGACTAAAATCCAGCCTCTCCCCGTCGGCCTGAATCCCTGCCTGTCGGAATATACCTTCCAAGAATCAGTTCGCAGAGACGGGTTCTGAAAGCTCAGGCGCCCCAGAACGGTCGCCGGACTCTCGGGGTGTGCCGGAAATCAGTACAGTCGCTCTACGGTACCTTTGCAAACACTACGTCCCTTTGACTTCCGAGTTTAGGCGCCCTTTAAGCCTAAACCTGGGGTTTTTTCTCCACTATCCAGTCTCATGACCAGATGTCCGCGGCCTCCACTACGATGGTCCCCGACCAGATGAAGATGTCATTAAATCTGGGGCGCGTCCTTCCGGGATAACGCGTCAATCTCTTTAGAGATTTCATTTCTCAGCCTGTGTTTCCAGAGCCTTCTGTTATTTCAACTCCCTATTTGGGGGAGTTTCTCTGGAGCCCTTCTTCCTCTTGCCTAAAGTATAAGCCTGAGGAGTTGCTGCAGGTGTAGTTTCCACAGCCACTGCTCCCTGAGGAGTGCCTTGGTTGCTGTTTGCAAGACGCGCATTGAGGTTTCTCTTTTTCTGTGCTCCGCCACGATTCCTCTTTCTTACAGAAAGTTCCGTTAGCTGCACTTCTACGGCTCCGACAAGATTTTCTCCACCATTATCTTTAGTTCGCACCGCCTCTATTGGATTGCCCCCTAAGGAGCCTTCCACTTTTGGCGGTTGGGAGTTCATTTAAGTCCCACGAGAAGCTAGGGAAATAAGAGACACCCCCTCATAGCCTCGCTTGCAGGGGGCGGGTTCATACTATGGGATTCGACCTGGTGTCCCAAAATCTCCGTTAAAACACCTTCTTTGACCCCACCTCTCCGCCTCTACTGAGGGGGGCAGGCCGGGGTGTTCAAGGATTTGTTGACCCTGGTGCCATTCAGCTCTTGACACGGCGATCACATCGTAGCTTGAGAGCATGAGAACTCACGCCCTCGATATTCCAGGAGGCTTTGCGTGTTCGTTGAAGATACCTTGTTCCTCGCCGATACACAGTGGGAGGAATCGGGAGGTTACTGTTCATAATCCACCACAGCCCACAAATAGAACGTCAAAATTGGACATTTTATGAATATTATTAGTTTTCACCGAAGAAAAGACTTAAGATAAGTCGCTATCCATGAGAATTATTGAAAATATACTTCAGGAACATAAATATTCAGTTTAAAATCCAATCCAATTGGTATAAACAATTTATATCAACAATTATTTTCATAAGGTGCTCCACCACAACAAAAACAGTTTATGTTGATTTAAAATGCCTAAATATCTCGTAGAAGTAGTATTTAGAGTACAGAAAAGTTATTTGTGATACAAGTGCGCAAAATAGGTGATTGTGTGTGAGTGTGAATTTTGCAGCATAAGCCGGAGGATCGAAGCATGAGTAGTCGGTGGTTAGCGCACGAGCGAAGCGAGTGCGAAAACGTAGACGAGTGCTTCGAGCCGCAGGCGAATAATGCAATCACACGAGTTAGCAATCACCTATGCCAGGCTCACCACTTTCTAGCAGGTGCTGACTGACACGACAAGTGCACGACTGCCACCAATTTTTTCTGTAATTTTCGTCTTCGGTTTCCAGGAATCTTGGAAAGGGTTACGGTCACGGCTCTTTGCGACTCATTGTCACACCGAAGGGTCTGATTTTTTTCGACTTGAATTCACAATACATTTCAGTTTTTCATTTCAAACTGTAATTTACCGTGAAGGATTAGGAACCAGTCGAATGACAAGATTTATGAGGGCCTGTTCTCGGGCCTGTTTGACCTAGTCTCGCGACTGCCACTGTCAGTATATACGTAGATATGAAGGACCACCCTCGTATAAACCCTCACGTAAGGACATAAACGTGCACAGTTGGACAAGTGACAACTGTGCACGTGCACAGTTGGACAAGTCATATCTGTACACGTGCCCAGTCGGACAAGTGACATGTGTGCACGTGCACAGTCAGAAAAGTGGCATTTGTGCACGTGCACAGTTAGGAATGTGACATCTGTGCACTTGGACGTGCACAGTTGTCCGTCCGGCCATCGACATGCACAGTCGGGCACGTGCAAAGTTTCTACGTGCAAAGTTGTCCGTCACCCGTCCGAGAGCACCAAATTTTTAAAAATCAAAAATGACTAGTACTCAAAATTATTTTATTATGAGAATTATTTGTTTTTATCAAAATAAGAAATTTTTGACATCATGACGACACCGTGGAACTAGTTTTTATTACAAATTTTATATTATTGTCATATAATACGGTATGTATGTGCACAAGGCAATATAAAAGAGATTCTGAATGAATAGATGAAATGAAAAATAAAATTGAACACATTAATTCGAAATAATCACAAATCTCATTTCGACTGCGTCTCTTGGCCTACTTTAATGTTGTATTTTCGACATTCATTTCTTGTAACACAGGCACGATTTCTACTTGTATGAAGGAATTTCAGAATCGTCATTTCTATTTTTGTGTGAATTTAGAAAATTTTGGAAAGTTCTAAAATTTGTACAATCTAAGGTAAATATGAATAACAAAATTTTCTAAAACATTAGAACTCTTAAAAATTTGGAAGTTTTATAGAAATTTGAGAAATTATGAAAATTTTAGATTAAAAAAAAAAATTTAGAAACTTTCAAAATTAAAAAAAAATTGAAACCATTATAATTACAACTTTTTTTAAATTTTAATAATTTTATAAATTTTGAACATTTTAGTAACTTCGATGATTTTATAAATTTTGAAATTTTATTAATTTTAAAACTTTAATTTTTTTTTAATTTTGTAATTTTTAGATATTTTGGAAATTTCAGTAATTTTCGAGGGACTATTCACTGAGGAATTAGTCAACCATAAAAACATGAATGCGGCAGTTCATAATCGATTCCTTTGTGAATCCCATGATTGCCCATTGATTGCTCGAAAGAATCCGCTTCGGACTTGGCTTGAATGGCAGCAACGGCATATAAATAATTTGATTGATTAAAAAATTATTGGAATATTGATTCATAAAAGTAATTTGTATATGTCCTTATTATTAGATGAAATGAAGAAAAAACACGAGAAGAGATTGGCAATCATAAAAAAAAGGATGGGTTTTATAAATGTAAACATTGAAATTCAATTTTAATTTAATTCACATTTCGAAACCACGATTTAGGAATTAGATAAAATAAAAAATCTGGTAATATTAAAATAATGTTATATACTTCGGGTTATTTGTATAAGTGTCGATAACTGTAAGATGTATCTCATAGATGATTTAATGAAATAAACATATTGAAAAGAAAACACTTAAAATTGGTACATTATTAATATTTAATTTAATTAATATTTGGAAGATGTTATTACCATTTGAAGATGTTAACATCTGAGTTTTTAAATTTTTTAATTAATATAAATTTTGATGTTCAAATGATTACTTCGGACAAATAAAATTTGAGAAACATGATAAAATCTAGCTCAACCCAGATCTGAACCGGGAACGCCACTATCCATGAGTTGAGCGTTGACCAATTACGCCACCGAGGCTGCAGCAGATATTTTCTTGTTCTCCATAGCTACCTTCTTGCAGGGAAGTACTATACGTATTTTTCAACTGCGACAAGTGTACCATTTTTGATCAAAGTAGGTTTAATCTAATTAATATTTAGAAGATGTGATTAACATTAAAATTTTTAATTGTTTCTCAAATTTTATTTGTCCGAAGTAATCGTTTGAACACCACAATTCATATTAATTAAACAATTTAAAAACTCGGATATTAACATCTTTAAATGGTAATAACATATTCCAATTATTAATTAGATTAAACGTACGTTGATCAAAAATGGTACATTTGTCGCAGTTGAGAAATACGTATAGTACTCCCCATCAAAAAGTTAGCTATGGAGAACAAGAAAATATCTGCTGCAGCCTGGGTGGCGTAATTGGATAACGCTCCACTCAAGGTCCATGACTCTCATGATGAGACATGTCCACGAATCTTCATGAACTGTGTAACGTTTGTAGACCTGCAACCAATTTCAATGACGAAACAGAACCCCAGTCAGGGATTTCATTTTTCGGACATATAACAAAAGAAAATCAGAAGGCAAGAAAGATAGATTGAACCTCCATTGCAATGCGGAGACCTCGTAAAAAGGCCAAAGTTAGCTTGTCAAACTTGAATCAAGATTCAGGCAAATATGAATAACAAAACAGCAAGACAAAAATTTATAATCCGTCATTGCACATAAGTTATTCATGCCTGAGAGCCTATCTCATGGCGTTTGCAATGTTGAGAACGATCACACAGGCAGTGAGTTAGTTTGTAATGCCTGAGAGCCTATCTCGAAACGTTTGCAATGTTGAGAACAATCACACAGTCAGTGAGTCAGTTTGTCATGCCTGAGAGCCTGTCTCGAGGCGTTTGTGTTGCTCCGGGAATTTGTTCTAATGTTCTGCCTACGAGAGCATGACCTGGAGTTAAGGCGTCGAGGTTTTCGAGATATCCCGTGATTGTAAGTAGAGGCCGGAGTTTCATGCACGCTTCAATCTCTACAGCGTGAGTAGACAACTCTTCTAGCAGCAAGATCCCCCATCAGTTGATCGGATTTCTGAAGTCCGTCCGTGAAAACTCGCTCACATTCCTGATCCTCAAGAGAAATCAACGAGGGAATATTTACTTCCTCTTGTTCCCAGAATAGTTTCAGAAGGCTAGCAAGGTTGTCCCCTTGGCGAACACTTAACGTCATCATGGTTCTGGAATCGCCCGATTCATCTGAAGGTGTGGAGGATCCGACCGGACCAATCACAACCTGCCTGAAAACGAATCGACAGGCGACGGGAGCCTTTCGTGATCCTTGACGAATTGCATCCAGAAGAGGTGAGCCGTAAACATCAGCGCCTAAGAGCACATAGATGGGTTGAGGTACAATGAACTTTGGATCCACTAAGGGAAGCCCCTGGATCTGATGCCAATCCCTATCCGCAACTTTCTCCGATGTAGCGATCACAAGAAGATCGCACAGAACGAGAGCCTTCACTTCGACAAGTAACAATGATTACCGAGATTCTATAGGAAGGGCCACGCGTCTAGGAGCAATCTCGATTGGTTTATTTTCAACTGTGCTAATAAAAATATTGATCGCCTGTTGTGGTAAACCAAGATGTGAACAAATCCGCGGGACGAAGAGCTGGTCTCAGAGCCAGGGTCGAGGAGGGCTTGTTCGAAATTGGTGTCCATCCGAGGTCTGTACAGCGACTTGTGCTGTAGCTTCAGTCGAAGGCTTTTTACGAGTCATGTCTTCATGAAGTGTGATATGATGCTGTTTATAGCATCGACGATAACAAGCCTTCGACGGGCAGTTACGACTCCCATGTCCCATCTAGTGACAATCAAAGCATGAACGTAGTCGAATCGCAGTTTGATGCCTATCAGGAGCATTAAGCCTATGCCACTCTTGAAAATGACCGATGAAGTGGTTTGGGTTACATGCAACACAAGAGGGATTGACAAATGTAGTTAAGAACCGCGACTTCATTTTTCGAGCTTGGCGAGGCGTTCTAGGTTGAGATGGTGGACCTGCACCTGGATTCACTCATTAGCGTATACAACGTTGAGGCAGCCTTAATTGCTCGAATTCGCTGTTGTAGGAACACTTGAATTTCATAAATGTGAGAAGATGGTTCTTTATATGTGTGATCGAAGTTACCAATGACAATTTGCTTATCAAAAGGTCCATGACTCTCACGATGAGACATGTCCACGAATCTTCATGAATTGCGTAACGTTTGTAGACCTGCAACCAATCTCAAAGACAAAACAGAACCCCAGTCCGGGATTTCATTTTGCGGACATAGAACAACAGAAAATGAGAAGGCAAGAAAGAGAGTTTGGACCTCCATTGCAATACGGAGACCTCGGAAAAAGGCCTAAGTTAGCTTGTCAAACTTTAATCAAAATTTAGACAAAGATAAATAACAAAACAAAAGGACAAAAATTTATAATCCGTCATTGTAAATAAGTTATTCATGCCTGAGAGCCAATCACATGGCGCTTGCAATGTTGCAAGCAGTCCACATTCTGTATGTGTGTCATGCCTGAGAGCATGTCTGGAGGCGTTCGCAATGTTGCAAACAATCCACCAGCATTGTGGTTGTCATGCCTGAGGGCCTGTCTCGAATCGTTTGCAATGTTGAGAACAATCACACAGTCAGTGTGTCAGTTTGTCATGCCTGAGAGCCTGCCTCGAGGAGTTCGCAATGTTGCAAACAATCCACGACCATTGTGGTTGTCAATTCAAGTTCCAAGATATTCAAAAGATGCTTTTAAACATAAATTGAACATAAATCTTGAGGAAGACTGTTCTAGTCTCCCGAAACAATAAACAAAATTGATGTCTATGAAAATAACTACAAAAATTATGAGAATAATAAATTTCTCAGAAATATCTCAATAAACTTCGTATCTTTTCAATACGTTCTTTCTTTTTGGTTTCAATTTCTCTTTCTAAAACGTTTCTGTCTTATCATCGATTTTCAAAAGATTAAAAATATTTCTACGAATTTCCAGAAATTTCGAAACCTTAAGAGCCTACAAAAATCAAATATTCAGAAAATAAGAATCCAAACCTGTATAGTTTCAAATTCACAATGTACGAATAATTTAACGATTAAATATTATATTTTTAAAGTTATTACCTTCAAAATTAAATTTTTAATGTAGTGTTAAAGCACAAAATGTCAAATCTGGTAGACATGTCAATCTAAATAACCGACATTTAAAGCAATGGGATATATTTTGTCACTAAGAATTAACAAGATTCTGACAGTATGTAAAATCTGACGAAAATGAGATAAAAAATAAGCCTCTACGTCAATTTTTATTCTTTATAATTCATGCGATATTTTATTAGCCTAATTCATTGCAATCTCAGTCTATTTTAAACTCGATGTTGAAAGGCGTTCCTTTTTTCACAGAAAATGTAATTCCATATACGTAAGATATCTTCACTATTAAAACTCTTTCGAAAGACATTAATAGCAAACCCACTTTTTTTATTGTTCCTTGGTCTCTGGTGTGTTGTGGTGGATCCATGTTTCGTCCACGGTTAGGAAATGACACAAAACTCGTTTGGATTGCGGCTGAACATCGCCAAACACTCATTTGAAGTGGGCACACGGTTGCGCTTATGGTCGAATATGAGCAATAGCGGCACCCATCTCGCGGATAGCTTTTTCATGTCCAAATATTCATGTAAAATGTGATGTACCCGCTCAGTTGAGAAGTCTGCAGCGTCAGCCAACTCGCGCACTTTCATTCTCCTATCGTCCAATATCATTCCAGAGATTTTATCGACGATTTCTAGCATGATGACCTCTTTCGGGTGACCTGAACGTTCAGCGTTACTTGTGCTGGTACGACCACAACGGAACTCAGTAAACCACTTCTTAACCATTCAAATCTATGGTGCAGAGTTCCCATAGTATTTATCAAGCCTTTCCTTGCTTTCAATGTGACCAAACACAGAATAAATGACCCAGCTTGCTCGAAATTTAACAGTGGTCTATTCACAGATGGCGTTAACGGGATCAATGGTGGATTTAAAGTTACTGCCCAAAAAAATTCAAAAAGTCACTGTCTTATCAGACAGCCCTCGTATTTGTTTGAAAGTATACTAACTTTCTTAAACATTTAGTTGTTTCATTAAAGATTCATAATTTAAGTTGAAAATTCATCTCTCGTAGAAACTTTAACTATTTAAAAATTAATTGTTTTTGGTAAAAAAATGTCATATTTTTTGGGTAAAAATACAAATGTTTGGTTAAAAAATATGACTGAAAAATCTTACTTTAACTTACTTTAACTTAATTCGAGTCTACAGAGAGTATGACATATATAATTCATGTGTTGTTTGATGTTTCATTTCTTCGCCTTTGCTTTCCATAATATCGTTATCGAAAATTAAAAAAATTAAATAGAACCATGTTTTGAATTTTTGATAACTTCTCATGGTTCTAGCCCACAGCGCGACGGTCCTGCTCAACTTTGTCGCATTCCCGCCACCTGGACCAATTCTGTCGCTCGGAATCACAGTAAGACTCGTTCCGACGGAAAATAGGTTTCTGGCATAAAATTTCTGTCGCAAAACAATCGTCGAGGTAGTGGGGATGCGAAAAATGTGAGCAGGGCCGTCTCGCTGTGGACTGGAGCCATGAGAAGTTGTAGGAAATAACAAAAATGGTTCCATTTTAACACAACACAATTTTTTTCATGATTCAATATCCGTTTTTGAAGTTGTCAAAAACAAAATTTCGGAGTCCTTATATGTAAATCCTTTTATTTGAATTTTCCCCCAAAAAAATGGAGAATATGTTATGAAACAATAGCTCAGAATTGTACAAAATATTCCAGTGAAAAAATGAGAGCTATTGTCCATTAATATATTGGTTAGAAATTACAATTGTTGAATAAGATTGTAGAAAAAATATTATAAATTTCAGCCTTTCCCAAAAGCAACAACAAAAAAAATAAAAAAGGCAGTATTTATTTATGAATTACTTCATGGGAAATGGAAGGGATGCGACAGAATTGTGTGACGTGGTAGGGATGAGACGCGGGTACTTCATATTTCGGCGTAAAAGTGAGAATCTTCAATTCCGCGCGACAGATTTGGTCGAGGTAAATTTGAGCAGGGCCTTCGCGCTGTGGACTAGACCCAGTGGGCACATAATTTGGCGATGTCTTTACGACATCGTTACGACATCTTTACGACATCCTATGTCCATATCGTTAAGGTGTCTTTATGATATCATAAAGACGTCGTACGATCTGACGATGTCTTTACGATATCGTGAAGACACCTTAATGACATGGACACAGGATGTCGTAAAGTTGTAGTAAAGATGTCGTAACGATGTCGTGAAGACGTCTTCAAATTTGGTGCTTACTGGGGAATTATGCAAAGTTGTTAAGAATTCCAACAATGGTTTCATTTCATTTGTTAGAATTTTGATAACGAGATAATAGAAAACAAACGTGATGAAAGAAAGCATCAAATAAGTAATTTCGTTACTTTTTTAAAAATTATCTTGTAATGTAATTTAGTTACAATTTTTGCAGTAACTTGGTACTTTAATTTCAGTTACTTTGAAGTTACTTAGTGTTTTTTGTATATGATCTTCTATCAAGAAAGGTTTGTGGGTTAGTTATGGGTAGAAAATTAATCTCTTTTGGTTGAGGATCTAACTGTTTTCTTGAAAATTCATATTTTTTGGTTGAATGCAACTGTGATTGATTTCAAATGACTTCCGTTTCCGGCATGAAAGTGTTAGGTGGCGGTGATAGTGTGGTTGATGTTAGAAGTGTGTGTGAGGGTTTTGTTAGTGTGAGATTGTATGTAAAATATAATAGAAGGGAAGAGATTGGTGATGAATTGTGAGCTTGAGACTGTTTTGGGTAGGCTGGGAGGTTAGATTGCTTGGCGTGAGGAGCAGGGTGGGGAGACAAGTGCATCCGATTGGTGGCGACAGGGAGGGAAAAGTAGAGAGAAGCTCGGAAGAAGGTACGGTAACAGGGTGGGGTAGCACAGTGAAGATAGATTTAACGAAAGTTACGTATGGCGTTACGGACAGAGGTTACTTCGAATCGGCTTGATGGGCGTGACAGGTTGTCCTGATCTTCATCGTTGACATCTTCATCGGAGCTTGCATCTTCAAGGCTACTTTCTTCGTCAAGATGAACCAGATGTTGCTTGCTTCGTAATTGTATCAATTTCTTTTGTCGTTCAAGCTGTTTGAGAGCCTCTGCTTCTTCGAGTTTCAAAATTTCCTCAGCTTCACGGAGTTCTATCTCTATGCGCCTTCTCTCTCGCGCGCTGGCACTCGACCGCTTGGATTTTGCACTACCCGCTTTTGAGGGGTGGGGCGAAGGAGGAAGTGACTTGAAGGTAGCTGTAGTTTTTGGCTCTAGGGTAGTATCCTATGCTTAGACTCATTCGGCGCCTTTCGCTCAAGGTAACTACTCGATTTTTTGCAAAAGAATTCATGCATTTTTCCATGAAATACAACGGTCTAAAGTTGATCAAGTTACAAAAGGTGCTTTCAGCCACGTTTTTTCACCTTCACTGCAAATTTGCATAGAAAGTGATGGACGCGACGCGATCAAATAGCAATGTACTCATTCTTAATAAAATGAGGATTGACAAGATGTTTTTCTTTTCTTCAAGCGATTTTTTTTATTGAGTTATGCAATTATTTGTAGAGGGGCCAGGATTTTTGAAACAGATGTTTTAAATCACATAATTAATAATGTAAAGCGTAAACGAAGAGTTCATTTGCAAGATTTATAAATATATATAGCTAGGTGTGTATATGTATGGTAACAATTATGAAGAAATGTACAAACTGACAAGTTTCGACGTGAGGGAGTGTTGGGAATATGAGGGTGCATGTATGTGATTGCGTCTCTACTGTGTGAGTGTGTGCGCGCTCGGACAGTCTTGACTCCCATGGGGTCTCAAGTGGACGTACATCTGTTGCTCTGTTCAACTTTAGCGGAGCTAGAGAGTAATTTTTTCAAAGCTAAAGACTGTAACCATTTTGGTTTAGACTAGAAGCTCAAAAACCGCAAATCACCCGAGAACAAAAAATTAAACTGCCAATTTTCATTGAGTTAATGAAGAGTTCTAGTTTCAACTTCGTTTTACAATTATTACGTGTAAGATCATATACTTTAATTTTCTGGTATAAAATACTTAGGAAACATCCAAAGAATAGAGTTTAAGAAAACAGCCTGGAACAGCCTAATTGCACAGAAAGCAGTTTTGCAGAGGAAAAGGTATTTCACAAAAATGCAATTCGAAAAAAAAATTCACTAAAGAATCACTTTTACGTCATATCTTCTAAACTATTAGTGTTAGAATATTATTTTTTTAGCCTTTTCAGAAATTTTTTCTACTTTCTTTTTTAATTATGGACTTAAGTTGTACGTTGTACCCGTGACAGCAATTGTAAAAAATTATATTTTTGCACTTTTTCAAGATTTTGGATATGTTCGGAAGGTCGCTTGATATTGAGCATTTAGAAGTTTTTTTTTGTCACCAAATTACAGGGTTTAGGCCAACAAAATATCACATATGACTTTTTCTCTAAGAAATAAACATCATAAATGGTCTATAAAATGTCAAAAAATGGAGTTATTTAAAAAAATACCTTACCGATTTTTTTAATTTTAGGCCTAAAATAGTCGGAACTCATCTCCAAAATGAAAGTTCCAGGCAACGTGGACAGTCAACGCTCATTTCAGTAAAAACTGGTTTAAGCTAGGCGTGCTACTCGTTAAATAACATTTTATAGAATGGAATGCCAGTCATTTCTTTTCTTGACTTACCTAATGAATTTCCTTAACTCGCTAAATTTTTCTCATTGATTGGGTAAAAAAACTCACTTACGCCTTTTCTCATCAAGAAGACGCAAGGCACAACTTTTGTTTGTTTATATTTTACCGAAATATGATGTTTAAAACGCTTAATTATGTTCGCGTTAGATGAATAATTATACTGAGTGTCCAATAGTAATCTTATAGCTTGTTATTCAGTTGTTTACCAAAAATAATTTACTTCTAAACATTCTGGACTCTTGATTAAACCTTTACCCATATCGTATGAAAATTTGTGATTGGTAATAATTTGTTAAGGTAAAATTTGAAAATGGTAGAATTTCTGGAAAAAGATGTCAGTTGGTCAGTAGAAACTTTGAATCCACATATATTCTTCTATTGCCATTCAAAGGTAGCTTTAGAATAGATTCCAGGTTGTTCTGTTATGTTGAATTATGGATGGTGATATGTCTTTTAATCGCCATTTTCTTCTAAGTGTTCTTATCTCGTTTCAGGCGTTCCTGTGCACGTGTGATCTTATCATGATAGAATTGCATTTCATGTTTGCACTGTTGGAAAAATCAGTATTAAATTTAATACACATGTATATCAAGTTACTTGCATACACAGTAGTTGAAATTTAATATACATTAAAATATGAATAGCTGTACACTTTATATGAAATATAATATAAAGGTCGGTAAACCAGCGTGCTTAAAAACTCATAGTGCTTTTATTTCTTTAAATGTTATCAAATATTCGCAATTGAAGTAATAATCTAGAATTCGTCGATTGAATTGGTTTTTATGATGAAAGTGCCACGTACATGTGGAACTCTTTCCAAAATTTGCCCTGAATGGTAGAAATTTAATGTGAGTACAGTTGATTGTAGGTTAGATTATTGAAAAGAAAAAATTATAACGTCAGTGGAGATGTTTAATAAAAAAGTATTTTTTGAAGCAGGTACGTATTGAAATTTTATTTTTGATTTCTAAACTTTCTTCCATTTTTACTTCTTATGATGTTTCCTAGAATATTCTATTTAAAATTTTACAAATAGACATGTCTATTTGTAATTCTATATGGAAGAATTTTAGTTTGGCTAGAAAATTCTTCAAATTAAGAGTTTTGAATCATTTTTTGAATTTTGAGCTTTTACTCTGTGAAACAAAACTCTTAGATTTGAGCAAGTACTATTAAAATATTTAAAACAATTTTCTAAGATTTTAATGATTTTTATTTAAAGTTAATCCAGAGAAATAAGCATTTAAATTACAGTAAAATATTGTAGCACGTAAAAAATACTATAAAAAAAATCAAATACTGCTTTGTTCGAGCGGGAATTTGAAATTTTTCAATTATTATGGATCATTTATTTATTCTCGAGGATCTTTTTATTTTTATAATAAAAACGTTTGAAAACCTAAAAAATAGAACGTTTTCTTTTAATATTGTATTCCTAAAAAGGATACTTCGAATTTTTACGTGAACGTTCCGGATAATTTGAAGAAACCCTTTTACGCAAAAAAAATATACACTCATTTTCATATTTCTATTTAAAAACAAGGAAACTGAATATTTTATTCTTAAATTTTCGACATTTATATACGAAAAAATTTTCAATGGACGAAAATAATTTATTATTATTAATTATAATTAAAAAATTTAAATTCAGAAATTTTCAATTTCGGAAAAAAACGGAAAATTCCATTACATACATTTACAAAAAAATAATTATTAAATGCTCTTTTCAATCTTTTTTTTCTGTTGAAAAATTAATTTGAAAATAAATAAAAAAACGTTACAAAAATACAGTCGGTAGAAATTATAATTTTGTATAAATCATTTTTTGAATTTTGAACTTTTCTCTGTGAAAAGAAACTCTTAGATTTCAGCAAGGACTCTGATAATATTTAAAACAATTTCCGACGATTTTTATGGTTTTCATTACTGTTAATCCAAAGAAATAAAATTTTAAATCGCAATAAAATATTAAAGCACGTAAAAAATATAAGAAAAAATAAATTTTAAATAGAAAAATAGATGTAAAATGAAGTACCGTATAATAAATGCCCGAATTTTAATATTTCAGAAGTCCGAATTCATCGAATTCTATGATTGAAAAATTATTCAATTGACGAATTATTAAACTAACTTAAATTTTTTAATTCGCGAAATTTAAATCTCAATAATTATTAAATAATTGATTGCATATTTAAAATAATTATAAATTATTTTATCAATACCGATGTGCTAGATACTTCAAAGAAGTTTGAAATATATAATAAATTATTTAATTAATTATTCACGTCAAAATATATTTTCGGCAAATTTTGATTTCTGAATCTTAATTATTTATGGAATTTAATAATTTGTTACTTTTATAATTCGTTTATTATATAATTTGAAAATTATATAATTCAATTTTGGATTTTGGAAATTTAAAAATTTGAGAATTTATAATTCGATATTTCTATTTTTCGTCAATTTATCTATTCGATATTTTCGGTTATTCCCTTAATGTCAAGCAGTTCCAAATAAAAAAGTCAAATTTAAGAAGGTTTCAATTCGGAAGTAGTTTTTTTTCATTTAAATTACAAGATTTCCAATTATGCAATATTTAAGGGTATCAGGGTATAAACGTGTAAGTGCCACTTTTTTCAACACACGTTTTATTGGCTTAGAAATTCTCTAAAATTCCACCGCACATTTTGATGAGAAAAATTTGAATTTTGAAAATGTTTAAACACATTGTTTATCAATGCGAGATACGGAAAAAATAATTGCGCCATTCGATTCTGCAGAAAAAATTACATAAAGAACATACATTGGACAATTTTTATTCCTATCCAATTTGTGCCGACACATCAATAAACAATAATTGATTATTTATACTACCTCACCAATTGGGTACATACAAAATTTGCGAAAAGCATAATCTTTATATAATTTTTTCCGAAAAATAGAATGGTGCTGTTAGTTTTTTCGTATCCTGTATTTTTAAATAATTTGTTTAATCAAAATAAAACAAATGCGATAAATGTTTAAAAATGCGAGTTACGGAAAAACTAATAGCGCTATTCGATTCTGCGGAAAAATTTATATAAAGTCCATGTGTTACGCATTTCGACTTTGACCTATATTATTGTATCACATCTACTTTGCCTTTCCATTTTAGGTGAGACCACATACTAGTGCTAGAGTATAAGTAGAACCGGGCGTGTGGCCCTTCGTCAGTTCCAATCTAACTCTACGACTGTAAGCTTGTATCTAATATTAAAGGAATAAAGAAATACCGAATTGTCTAATAAACAGTTCGGTTACTTTTGGAAAACATACACGAGCATTTTTCGGCGTAACATTGGCGATCCTGCCAGGATAGTGCTTCTACGATTTATTTCAAAAGAAGACTATCTTTGAGACGAACCTCGAAGGATTTTCACGAAAATCCAAAAAGAAGAAACGAACTCTACGGAATTCGATTAAGAAGGACGGTAGAGAGAATTTTACAAGAGCAACTGCCATCTAAAAAATGACATCGGCTCCCAGTAGGACCACGGTAAATCCCACTCATGGCCACGTCTCACAACCGTGAGATGGGTGGTATATATATACATATATAATAAAAAATAAGCTTAACAACCACCGCAGCGTCCCACTGGGAGCAACTGCCATCTAAAAAATGACACCGGCTCCCAGTAGGACCGCGGTAAGTCCCACTCATGGTCACGTCTCACAACCGTGAGATGGGTGGTCTCAGGACACGACGAAATCACAACGACAAACCGGCGAAAAAAAAAATATATATATACATGATATTATATTATTTTATTATATATTTACCGACAGAATTCAGGAAAATGGAAAAAGCGAAAAACAGAGTACCCACGACTTTCCTCATTTTGTATTATAGGTGATACTGATTTACGAAATAATTCGTTAGCTGCGTAAAAAATGAATGACCTACAAGATACTTATATCCTACTCGTAGAGTCGTTATCTCACTCGACCTTCTCAATTCAAGCCTCTGTAGAGATAACGTTAGATCAATATAAATACATTTATTTGAAAATATGATCAAAGAATACCAAGAGATTTCAACATTATCTCTGCCAAGGTTTCAATTTTGGCGTATATGTGTAAGATGGATACATGTGGAAAAAATTTTAATTGTTGGTATTTCATAATTCTACGGATACAGATTTACGATTTATGCACATTGTACAATATAAAATATACCATTTGCAATGATTACAATGTATTTTATTATACCTACACCCAGAAAAAGATTTGGTTGAATAAAAAAACTTTGGTTAACTCAAAAAAATGTTTGGTTAGTAAAATTTGGTTGATTATACCATAGCTGTTGGTTGATCCAACTAAATATTTGGTTGATCCAAGATAAACGTTTGGTTAATCCAATCAAATATTTTTATCGATCCAAAAGAACATTTAAGTTAATTCGAATAAGTGTTTTTGGTGGTCTGATGAAAGATTTTGGTTGATTCAACCAAAACTTGTAGTTCATCTAACCCAGGAGGGTGACTCGCCATGCAAATGCGCTGTGTCAGTTTTGTGAAGGGCGACAGAAAGAGTAAAATGGTAAAATATAAAGATTACGGATTTAACGTTTAAAACAAATAAACTAATTGTTCCGAAATAATAATATGGAAAATAGTATTTCTATTTTTAATGACTTGAATGATCCTAACGTATTATTACATTATAATAAAAATATACAAGAAATGATAAAAATCGTGATGTTTAATATTCAGTATATTGTATTGATCGTTAAACGGCTAAAAAGATTATCAGTAATAAAGCTATTAACTTTACTCTACATTTAGTCATTTATTTATTTAAACATTGAATGAAAAGTTGGAAATATAAATTAAATATGGAGTAAAGACAGTAGGAGGGTATATAGGAAAATTATTATCTTACAATTATAATTTACTTTAATGCTTGAATTTAATAATAAATTAATGTAATTGTACATAAATGTCGAAAATTAGCGATAATTCAAAGCTGTCATTAATGTTACTTTTACATTCTTCTTAAAGATAGGACTTGAAATATTTTTTAAATTCCAAAAACTATTAAAACTATAATTTTACACACTATCACAATAATTTCAAAGTTCGGCAACAAGAAGAATATATCAAAATTTAAAATAAAGTAGGCATGAAACCGTCAGAGCCATTCAATTATTGTAGGTTAAAGGACATCGGTATAAACAAATAGTAATACTTACCGCCATAACCGGTCCATCAGGAGCTGAAACTTCCCTTTTCCAAATTATCTGATCCTTTAAGAAGTGATCTTCACACACTACACGTCCAAGTTTAACAATAAATTTTTTTTTTTACTCCGTTTGAGCGGGTTAAGTCGTACCCTGATCGACAGTTCGGAGCTATACATAGATGGCTCCCATTTGTATAACACATTTATCCGTAACTAAATAAAATACGGCAAATAGACGATAAATTTATGACATTTCACGAGTTTTTATATGCAAAATAATAACAGACAACGGGCAATGCGGGCGTCGCAGAGGTGGCGCCAATGTTTCAGCGAAAATCGTTCCACCCCCCTCATCTAACCATACAGGAGCCAGCACAATTTACATTTTAAATGACACACCATGGAATTGTGTCATCTTGTGTGAATTATTCAGTAGTTTATTTAACTACAAAATATCACAACACATTTTTTATATATTGTAATATTATGCAATATAAATTGTACAGGATCCTTTGTTTCTTTGATTTACATAATCGTTTCGCTGTTTAATCAAAAACGTAATAACGCAATCTTAGGTCGATTCTGTTTCCGGATCACTTATTTTGATAAGGATCACCGAGATGCAAACGGATTACATTTTTATGTTTTTTTTTTGCAACATTGAACTCTCGCAGGTGGACTGTCACCTTGAATTGGAGTACGCGATCATACCAAGTGAGCTTGCGTCTGCCGCTATTAAGATGCTTTCAACAAAATATTTTCTCGGAAGAGCACAATCCAGGGGAGCTGAGTCCCGGTTTCACTGTAGGTACACCGAGAGAAAATTCTTACTTTTTTCGTATGATCCCGTCTCACGCTACGTTAGCATGAACTATATCATACTAGATATTTTTTATGAATGCGCTAGTGAAATTCTATTCGACTATTTTTTTTTGCGAGTGTGAAACCTAATCTGGCTTAGAACTGCCGTCTTAACATATAAAAACAGAAAGAACAATTTTCTTATACTACTTGGAATTATATTACTATTTTTATACAAATTTTAGAATATATAATGATTAAGAAATTGGAAAATACATACGAGAACTTCATTAGACGAATAGTCTAAAAAGTCCATCGAAATTGCAGACCACAAAAATAAATACTAAAGAATTTTAAAGAACTATTTGTAGATATATCACTGAAAGTTTAATCAGTTTGAATAAAAATATATTATTGTAGAGTAAAAAAAATTATAACTTATAAAATAATGTAAATTATAAGAAATAAAAGTAGAATTATTAGAAAATATATGAAACTGTAATATAAATCATTTATGGACTTTTATCTTTGGTATTTATCAAAATACCCATGTATTGCAAAGCGTAATTTATTTTCAATTTGAATGGTTCTTGTCCGAGCTAAGTTGCCATCAGTGCGCCTCGAGGAGTATGACGAGAGTTGCTTACAGCGCTCCAAGTGGCTGTTGGCAAACTATATCGAAAGGTGCTATCGGGGAGTAGTGGAAGCTAGAGGGGAACTGGCAATTTTCGCCGGACGCGCAGTCTATATTTATCGCGGGTAACTAAACCCGCACCACATTTAGGTTTATAATATCTTTGATATAAGATATATTACAAGGTAGTTCTGGATATTTCACATACTTCAAGATATTTAAAAGTACTTAACGGCATGTGAGATCCGATTCCTACCTTACCGACATTTTCTGTTTTAGATCATACCAATTCCGCACGAAATGAAATATTGAGCTGACAGTTTGACAAAATAAAGAAAAGGGACTAAGGAACTTTATGTACTAATAATTTTTCACAGATACAAAAAAAATGTCCAAATATATATTTTTTTTAGAATTGTAAAAAATCATTAGTATGTACATAAACGTTCCTTAGTAGTACTTTTTCTTTATTTTTCCAAAGTTTCAGCTTGATATCTGATCTCGTGTGGAATTGGTATAATCCATAAAATGTCGGTTTTGTAGGAATCGGATAAGTGTCACATGCCCAGGGATAATTAATAGTGATAATAATAATAATAACAATATACTTTTGGATATTTCACATACTTCAAGATATTTGAAAGTACTTAAGGATATTTCACATAATTCGAGACATTTTACATACATACTTCAAGATATTTCAGTGACTTCAGAATATTAAAAGGTACTTTTAGATATTTCACATAATTCAGACATTTCAGAATCTTCCAATGTCGTCAGGATATTTCATATTCTTCCAGATATTTCAATAATCCTTACGGAAGAATGTAGGTAGCAAATTTCTTTACCAGGACGGCAGAATCTGTCTACTTTAGTAGCGACTGTTTTTTCTCTGTTTTTGCTGTCTCTGTATCTTGTTTTCCGCCAACCTTTTATGTCTTTCTCATTTGTTATGTTCCTTCGAACATAACGAAAATTAATTCTAACAAATAAATAGTAATTAATGCAAATTAGTTAAAATTTTATGTCTGAATGTAGATTCTTCACTAATTGATAAATTCAATTATTTGTTCAGAAGTTTCTTTTATATCTCACAAAATCAGTTACTAATATATTTTCATCATACAATATTGTTTTGGTGACTGTTTCTAATTTAAAATTCATATCGTTCTTCTATTTTAATAATTGTACTCTCATATCTTTTAATAATATTAGCCAGGCTCAATATAATATTTCCCGATTAAATGAATCTTGACCAATCAGATTACCTGAATTTAAAAGAAACCGATCAAAATACTTCACATAAAAAATGAATTATCCAGCAATAATCTCTATTCACGTGTTTGATTTCTCAAGGACTTTGTATCTATAGAGGTAGAGGTTATGTCATGAATTTCACTCTCGTGAACTTTGTTCTCACTAATTTATTGTTTCAAAACAATTAAAATTCTTCAAAAATGTAATTACAGTTTAAATTTAAATTCAAATTAGGAGTGAACAAACAAAAAGGGAATGCGAATGAAAAGTGTACGTAAAAATAAACGTCAAGTTTAAATCTTGTATTCAGTTTCTTCCAAATTCAATCAAGATCTTCACTATTGATAAAACTTCTCCAGTTTTATTGTTGCAATTTTGTTTAATTATTATATTTCTTTACACTTTTGTTTGATCAGTTTGTATTTCATTTTTGTAGGATAGATTCAGAATTGACTCTACTTACCTCCTGATTTTCAGTGGGTGACGTTTTTGAAATCACTATTTCGACTTATGTTCCCCAAGCCCATGTACCATGTAATAATCCGGAGTGAATAATGAGAACGTCAAAATTATAATAGGTGAAAATTTACATTATTCCATCGACCTCTTCTGCTTGCTCCAAACTCTGCTAACACCCAAAACATACACCGACGGCCGACGCACTGCAAACTGCATTACCAGGCTAGGTCAACTCCCATGGGCAAAAACGGCAAAATCACGAACTAAGGTGCGCGGTGCGAGAGGCATTAAGGGGTACAGAAATAGTTCACTGCCCGACACAGATGGCGTTAGCTCAGTTCTGAATTAGCTATCTCTTTTCAATAAGTAGATCCTTTAACCATGGTATGCCGCTGTGTCCTCTCACCCACACAGTAATTATTCGGTTTTTCAGAATTATTAGTTATTAACTAATAGGTTTCAAGTTTTTTATTCTACATTTTTATTCGATTGGATTTATTCTTTGCTACTCTAAAAAATGTATCATTTCAATCAATTTTTATTATTATAATTCATAATAAGCATTAGTATTCCAACAAAAAAATTTAAATTGTCTTCTTTTTTTATAATTAAAAAAAGTGCGCATCCTAACAAACAAAAATCATTAAATATTTCATTGCAAACTTGTGTCCTTTTTCCGTAAATTTAATTTGTTTATTTTTTACGTTATTTTTTACGATTCAAACTAAAAATACGCATTTAAGCATAAGGTGGTTCTAAAAAAATTTGTAGATATAATTTAGGCATACAATTTTGTCAAATAAAATGTTATTATAGCTTATGTACTCTTCCCAAAACATTTATTTTTTATTTTTGATATTTTTTTATAACAAGAGTTTATAATCAATTTTTAAATCATTTTTGGGTGAACAACTTTTCTCTATTAATTTTTTCCCGTACCTTGTGTAGTTTTTGATTTAATTTTCTTTAAATTTTTCATGTTATTTTTTATGATTAACACAAAAATTACGCGTCCTATCGAAGAATCATTATCGGCAAATTTGGATGAGTTTTCACTCTTTTCTGGAAGAGCAACTTTTATTTATTCATTCTTCTTCATAGCTTGTGTCGCTTGTCCAAAAAATTCAATTTTTCATTTTTGATGTCGTTTTTTACGAATAAAACAAAAACTACGCATCCTATGGAAAAATGACTAACAACATCGTGTGCACAGTTTTCGTTGATTTATTTTTTTTCGCATCTTGCATAGTTTGACCGCAAAATGGATTTTTTTCTTTTCATTATTTCTTGTGCGAGCGAAATTTGAATGTTTGATTTTTCAAAAAAATTCAAAAAGTTGGTATGATGATCTTTCAGGGCTTTTATAAACCAACGTTTTTCTTCTCTTGACTTTTTTTATATAAAAAACTGTGGGTTTCGCAAAGGTAGTATATTTTTTTCTTAACCAGGAGAGGTCACGAATTTTTAGCGAAAGAACAGGGAGAAAGCCAGGAGATAAAAATTATAAAAATAGTGGCCACCCTGAAAACGTTTCTCATCAAAAATTTCAATTTCAAACGCCTTCAATTTTTGAATGTTTAATATCGAAAACTGCATTTTAAAAGGCTTTACTAATCTTTATATCATTCGACGCCCTGTCAAAACTTTTCACTGATGGTATATAATATTCAATTATACATATGTTTTCTCTTATACCTATTTTGACTGGCTAAGCCTGAGGAAAAAATTAAATTGTAAACCAAATAATTGAGTTTTTTGTCAAACAAGGTGAATTTTTCTACTAAAAATGTAATAGTAGACTTTTCGACTACGAAAAATTTAACTGTTTGGTTGAAGATTAAGTGCTTAGTAATGAACGAATTTTAATTATATGAGAGCTTTGCTTGCAATACTTTTCGAAGAGTGATTTTATATTCATTCTTTTATTAAAGTTTCACAGCTTCTGGAGCTAGATAAATATAAATACGTCCGGTTTATTTAGGCATTAACTATGTGATTCTTTCAAGGTGAAATAAATAAGTTTATAATTGCTGTACAAATATCACAGAATATTAAAGATACGCGAAACATCAGAATATACATTAGTTACGCTGCTCTAAAAATTCTGTCTTAATCAGTTCTTCCTACATTTTGAAATAATGAGGATACTTTACACTCTGGTTTTAACCCTGTACGTTACTCTTAATTTTATTGGTAAGTAAAGAAGAAATTAATATTTTTTTCTATAGTTAGTATGTTGAAACATATATTATACATTAATGGAAGTAAAATACTATATAAAATCCTAACTTCTAACTCCTCACAAAGCATGACTCACAAGGCAAGGAGAAGTAGGGGAGCTGAGGGGAGGTAAATAGAAAGAATGAAGGTAAAATGATGGTGGAATGAAAAGTAAGGGCAAATTAATTATGAGGGAGTGGGTGACGTGAGGGGGAACGAGGTTAGAGGAAGTAAGAGAACTTGTGGAAAAAGGTGGGATGGTGAGTAGAAAAAAGGGGTGGGGAGAGCAGGAAGTAGAAGTGGCAGACGTTAGGTATGGAAATGGTGGTTGATATTGCTGATGGGGGAGGGGAAGTAGGGGTACAGAGGATAATTAGGAAAATGTAGGGTAAGTAGGGAGGGGAAGTATGGAAGGAGGTTTAAACGTCTCACTCACGTCTAATAATCTACAAAACCCTTTTTTGTGGGCGTAAGGCACCTTTCTTAAGTAGTTCTTAAAATGAACACCTATAAATTTCCGTGTCACTTTCTTCTCCCAAAATAAAAATTTGGAATTTATATTGTAATTTTGAAGTAGGGTAAAATAGAATAAGTATTTAAATGCATTTTCTTCACATTGAAGGAATCATTTGTAAATACGTTATATCGTGGGAGGTGACGTAACCGATTATATTACTCTTCTATCATTGTGTAAATAAAGTTTAAAACTTTGCACATGCGAGTTCTTTTACAAAGCTTTTCTAATTAGCTTATCTGCAGGAAAAGTGTATCTTCGAAGTTCGAATATTCGGCGGGGATTGACATTGGAAGTAAGCCGAATAGAATCAAGTTGGTCAAGGTTATATTGAAGTCCGTCAGAAGAATCAATCTTGGTAGGTGGAGCAATGAGCCTAGCAGAAGAAGACCTGGACCTGCCACGTAACGCAGGCTCAGCAGGTGTATCGGGTCTGGCTGGAGAAAAAGACCTGTCAGGAGGAAGATGGCTGTCCGATGAAGGAGATTCGCGACGTGGAACACCAGGAATAGGCTCGCCATTAGGTAAACAGTCAAACTGTGAGCTCAGATCTGCAAGTAGAAACAGGAAATTATTATTCTTCCAAGTGTGTAGGTATACCTTGCAAAAATGCAAGGCAAAACAGAACATAGTGAGGAAATATGGCCCTGGGAAACTAATCGCAAGCTAGACTTGCAGTATACAGAGAACACTATTCGTGGAGGATCTTGAAAAAATTAATTTTGAATTTTTCTCCGCAGAACTTAGCGCGTTTTTTTTTTTTAAATAAGGCGGAATTTCTGCAAAGTAGAAATGACTTTGTGCAGTCATGCATCAGTCCCATTCGGAAAATGCCGATTCTGGAAAATTTGTGCGAATTCTTGAGACAAAGTATGATTCACTAATTCTCCATCTTCTCATGAAATAAATAACAAAATCTTCATCTTAACAGACGTTTGGACTACGATTCAGACGGTTATTAAACATGCTATTTGTAATTTGAAGAAAAAAAAAACTTTTTTGTCACCTATCGAGTTGTTAAATTAGTGCAAGGAATTTTTTTAAAGAAAGATTGTTAGTTTTCTAGAGAATGGGATAGGATAAGACCTTATGGCATGCTAATATACTTTATTTAACTACTCATGTAAGGATGATTTGCATAAAGACCGACCAATTCCGACTTCTACTTTAACTTAATGTAATTTTTGTTTCTGAAATTCATAACAAGTCGATATAAATAGGAAATATCTTTCGAATTAAATTTTTCATAACAGTTGTATTCTGGATCCATTTGAGATAAATTCAGATTGAATTTGTGTTCATTTCGTTGAAACTTAACTAGAGTTTGAAAAAGAATAGCATTTGGGATAGACTCGGATTACGTCGGACAAATTGTAATTGAAGAAGAACTTAACAATATTTCTAGAATTGTATATACTATATACTGTAGTATTATATTTACCAATAAAGTTTAGGATCATTGTCGTGATAAAGACAAGAGTATAAGCGATCAACATTTTACCAATTAGGGGAGCAGCTCATTAATACGTTGATGAAAATTTCGGTTAGCACTGTAGCCAGTTGAATATTCTAGTGTTTTATTAGCGTATACAGACGGTATCTTATTCGTTATCTCAGAGGTTTCAGGTGTCATTCTTCTCCTTATTCGACTCGAATATTTTTGTTTCATAAATCGTTCCAGGAAAAATATGTGGTTACCACTACTAATGCTCATATAGACATGACATTTATATATATGCATATACATATGCATACTTATAACATTTATAGTTTTGATGTTACTATCGCTATAATTGAAAAGTGAAATTGTAGGTTTGCTCATTGTCAACACCAGTCTGTTACTTTAATGTATGTTCATGTCATCGTCATGAACTGTTGTCTTGGAATTATTTTTAAAAATGTAGTACACATGTGTGGATCTTTAGTATCTCGCCAGAGATTTAAAGATATTTTAATTCTTGACTGGATTGTCTGTACTAAAAATTATTTTATATTTTATTGAATACGAAATAATGGACCTTACATCAATTTTATCATCAATGTTTTTCCGACAATTTTCACGACTTCAGGAAATATTTTTATTCGTAACCAAACTTTATATAATTAATAATTTCGTCGGTTTCGACTTCATTCATAAAAACCAGTTCATTTCATTACATTTTATATAATCATTTGTTTTGATCTTGAGAATGGCTCAAAGCAGAGCTGAAACGTTGATTAAAATTTTGACACCATAATTAAAATGAATTGTTTTTTTTACAAGAATGTGAAGACCAAAAAAAAAAATTTGATGTTTTGGATGTTATCTACAACAGTCTAAGAACGGAGTTTGGTTTGGTTTCAACCAACCGATATTAATTGTTTGAAAAGGTCAGTTAATTTCTGGAGCAATGGGTTATTTGTCCTACATCTCGAGTCAGTATAGAGCTACTACCATGTACAACATCGCAGATTGGATTCATTCTAATAGGAGATTAGTTGTGTTAAAGGAGCAACTTACTTTCTTGATTAGATATAAGAATAATTCTTTTGTACCCGCACACATTAAGCATTGTTTTAATAATTTCAATGTTCAAAATCTAAAGTACAAGTTAATTTCAAAGTTTGAAACTATAAAAGCTAATTTTCGAAAGACGTGTTTGAGAATGGGAATTCATAATAATATTAAAAATATTCACTTTTTCACCGAATATTCAAAATTTTCAAAGTACAGACTTCTTCGAGTCATAAGAGACGGTTCATTGAATTTATTTATTGAATCACAAGATTTCAGTTTTAACATTTTAAAATTTAAAAAGAGACAGGAATGTATAAAAAGTTTGATTTTCTAATGAAAAAGTTTTGGCCTCGAGTGTGCAACGGAGACTGCTGTCCGAAAATCGTAGTTCCAGACAATTTGGCACTTCTCGTTTTGGACAATTGGCTCTATCTCCCTTGGAGCGTTCGGCAGGGCAGGGTCGCGGCCCACACTGTAAGAGTGACAAAGATGGTAATAAAGCACTCTTAGGGCTGCATTGTGTCTGTAGATATAAGTCGTTCTTGCGTGGGTGGGACCCAGAACGAAGCCAATTCATCCGTTTTTTAAAGTAGATATTGCACAAATAGTATAAATTTGAACGTTTTCTTAAAATTGAAGTAACACCTGAAATAAGCAAGATTTTTTAATGTCCTTGGGTTCATTTTAAAGCTATGCGTCCATAATATAGCAGCAAATTATAAACCTAAATATAAAAAAATTATATCACAGAGCAAGTACTTAAAGTTATAACAAAAAAGTTGGAACAATTTGAAAACATCTTATCTTTAGGAAAATCATAATAAAACCTAAATGGATATTTATTTCAAGGACTTTTATAGACAATTTATGATTATATGTTAGATATATTTCACAAAAATATATTTTGACAACTGTAACATGGAATTCCCGTAAAGAATTATAACTTTAATTTTTGAACAGGAAATTTTTTTGTTATTTAAATAAATAGGAAAAAAACTCCCAGTAGAGTGAGAGGAGGGAGATCCTTTTTCTCCGAATAAATTTAAATTTAAGGAAATTTTGCAAGGAATAATTTTAAATGATTTCTCACGAATTTATCAATTCATGTTCCAATTCAGAATTCTTCCGATTTTGAAAATTCCTTCTTCCAAATGAAAATTTGTTTGAATTTAAATATTCTTATGTTTTGCAAAAAAAAAATGTTCCAGAATTGGAAACTTTCATCTTCCAAATTTTAGAAAAAGGGAGTTTATTACACTACAATAGGAAGTTATCTATACGCCTTTTTTGGCTGTAGCGCTGTAGCTAAAGTGTCTTCATTTTTAACAATATTAACATTTAATTTTTTTCTCAGTTTCACACGAAAGTAAATAAAATTCTGCACCCAATAAGCCGAAGTTGAAGGCAAAATGTTAATTTAATAAAAAAAAATATTTTTCTAAACGTCAAATTTTGAGGTTTTTGAAAAATTTGAATACCTTTGGAAATAATGAATACTTTACAACATTTTGAGGCTCATTTTTAAGATACGTCTTGACAGTGTTTTGCTAAATTGTTAAGATACTTTTCGAATTTTCTGCAATTTTCGTTCAAGCGCACGCTAACTTTCGTGTTCATTTTTCTTATATACTCAATTTTCAAATAACTATTTATTTGTTAACATTTTTTGACCATCAAATTCTTGCTGAAATTATATTCTCAAAGAATGTAGTCAGTGAATCCATGTAGCGTAGAATTTACTGTTACTATTAATAATAGTAAATGGCGAGATCTCATTTAAAGATTTCAAGTGCACGTTATGTAATTTAATATATTTAAAAAAATATAATGTTTGTACAATGACATTTGCGGGTACTTTCACAACCATTTTTTTAAATCTAAGCATCAATTATACATCGCTAAATCATTAACAAATTAATACCTATAATTTAAAAAATGATATTCTGATCCGATTCTCAGTTCTCAATATAAAAATCAATAAACATGTATTTGCACTGGAATGTTTAAATAAATTTTTATATAAGAAGCAGAGCGTGTCAAAATACATTGCTAAATAATTAAAACATATATGTACATGACATTTTGAAAAATTGAATTCAAATATTCATTTCACGGCCATATTTGTAAATCTGTCAATGAAGAAACGTCGCTAAATCATTAAAACATCATTTATCATAGAACGTTTAACTAATTCAGAAAAACAACAGCGTACGACAAAACATCGCTGAATAATTGAAATATATCCACATATAATTTTGAAAATTTAATTGAAATAGATGCCTCTCTTTTTTCGTGGTTATCTCCACTCCTCCATGCCTCGGGAATGTAAATAGAAAAATTCAAACTTCGATAAATTAAAGCTTGGAATGTCCTCTTCAAAATGAGATCCAGTACATAATGAAATATTCACTTGTTCTCAAATTATAATAAAAAAATGTGGAAGCATCTCCAAGACGAAAATCAGTTCGACGAGCGGCAGTCGAATGTCGAATTTAAATCTTTCGTTAACGTGCGAAAAACAACAGATCAAAAAATGTAGTCACCAATAGACCGTCGGATTTTTGTCTTCGTTATGCCTCTAAATTTTTCATGACAATTCTAGAACCAGTAGATATTTTATCATGTTCCTAATCTCATTTTAGAGATGATATTTTCAACTTTAATTCCGACGAACTACCATTTTTTTCCATGAAGGTTAGCATAGTTAGTCCATCCTTATATGGGGATGCATATGATTTTTTGTAAAAAGTATTCTAAACGTAAAAGTAAGTTATAAATGGATCAATATTAATATTTTTGAAGTGTAGAATGCATTTTCGCGATTATGTTTCATCCTTTTATCGGTCGAAGACCTTTCATTTTCACGAAATAAAATCAACTATCAAAAATTTTAAGTTATAGTGCCCGATTCTGATCAAATCGATCCGATACTCCAACCTGAAATTTTCTATATCTTATTTTTTTAGTCAACAATATTTGTTAGATTATAACGAAACCTTCGCACCAGTGGCACGGATAACTACTTTCCGAATAATTGTAGCTTTTGCGAACCAACACAAATTATTGATTCACCAAATGAACGTTAAAACGGCATTCCTCAACGGTTTATTAAAAAAGGAAATTTATATGCGAATACCAGAAGGGTTTGAAGCAAAACAAAATCATGTGTGTAAATTAAATAGGGATATTTATGGTTTAAAGCAATCAGCCAGGTGCTGGTTTGAACGTTTTGATGAAGTACTCAAAAGGCATGGTTTTGAAAATTCTTCAGTAGATCGATGCTTATATTTTCTTGATAAGGGCGATATTAGAAGAAATATTTATGTAATACTTTACATTAATGATCTTTTAATTGCAACTTTTGAAGAAAGTGTCATGCGAAACTTTAAACAATATTTATCAAATAAATTTTCAATGACAGACTTGAAAGAAGTTAAATTTTTCTTGGGCATAAACGTTCAGAGAAATAATGAAGAAATAAGGTCAGACCAAAGTGCATACTTGCAATCTGTTCTTAAAAAATATAATATGGATGAATGTAAGCCGATGAATAATCCGTTGCCAGTCAAGCTAAATTACATTGATTTAAATTCAGAGAAACATTATGATGCACCGTGCAGAAACCTTATTGGTTGTTTAATGTATGCTATGTTGTGCACTCGTCCTGATTTATGTATCTCTCTTAATCTTCGTAGCAGATTTCAAAACAAAAACAATAAAGAACTATGGCAAAATTTAAAGAGAATTTTGAGGTACATTAAAGGTTCAGTAAAAGTTTGATTAGTTTATAAAAGGAATGATTATAAAGATTTACTAATAGGCTATGTAGATTCTGACTGGGCAGGTAATGAACTAGATCGAAAAAGTACTACTGGTTATATTTTCAAATTATTTGACAAAAATACAATTTCTTGGAATTCTAAAAGGCAACACTCAGTTGCAGCATCGTCCACTGAAGCTGAGTATAGGGCGCTTTATGAAGGAATTAAAGAAGCTTTATGGTTAAAATATCTTTTGTCAAGTATAAAATTGGATTTAATAAAGCCCATAACAATTTTCGAAGATAATAATGGGTGTATAACGATAGCAAATAATCAAATTGATCACAAACGTTCTAAACACATAGATATTAAATATCATTTTTCAAAAGAAAAGGTTGAACAAAAGGAAGTTATACTTAAATATATTTCCACAGGTGAACAATTAGCGGATGTTTTTACAAAACCACTACCTGCCATGCAGTTCTTGAAAATTCGCAAACAAATTGGCCTAGAGGAATCTTAAATCTAAGCTGTAAAAAAAAAAAATGAGTAAATCCAAAATGAACATAATTAAAATAAATATATATATATAAAAAAACTAAAGGTTAACAACCACCGCAGGGTCCCACTGGGAGCAACTGTCATCTAAAAAATGACATCGGCTCCCAGTAGGACCGCGGTAAATCCCATTCATGGTCACGTCTCACAACCGTGAGATGGATGGTATATATGTACATATATATTCCTTGGGAATCGAATCGAAGGGCATATGACCAAGCCACCGAACGCGTCCTCGGGCTGCGGATAGAGAGTCCCTGTACCAAGGGTTTCTGCCAACACCGACAAACGACTCCAAATACAAAATTTTATTTTAATTTCACAAAAATGATATTATTACTCCAAAATTCAAATCTGAGTTTAACTAACATCTAGTAAGCCAATCAGCTCACTCTTTTAGACCAATCTAAATGTAATTTTGTTCTTAAAGCAACCAATATTTTATGTTATTGTTAACTATGAAATGTATCAATACCCGCTTGTGGATGTAAATTGCCTGATGAGGATAGCGGTCCGCTGTCGAAACGTTGCATTAATTACGTATATCAGTAAAGTGTTGAAGATTCGTAAGAAATTGAAAAAAAGTAATACAGTAAAGTCTCCAACATTTCAGCGTCCTTGAAACGTGGTGATTCTTTATTTTCAATGCTGGAGGGGGCCCCACCCTTACCGCGAGTTGGCAGTTTATTTTTATCGACGACGCTCATTGGTTGCCCCGTTCTTGTGTCGATGCGCTGCCGGTCGCTACTTTTTCAGCCGAAAAGCGCGGGTGATTTAAAATCAATAATAAATACTATCAATAATTACACAAATAAATACACTCGACATTCCTAGATCTGCTGGCCCACGCAGTTTCTCAGCGCGTAGTGCAAGAGACGGTTGCGACTCTCGCCTCGGAAGGGCCGAGTGCACGACTAGTCATTCGCGTAAAACGGTTCAGGCGGTCTCGGCTTATTGCGCAATTGAAAAAGTCGTGGTCCGGTAGTTTTCGTTTGCGTTAGTGTTTTTGTTGGCGTAGGACAATTTGCCAACTAAAAATTAATATTATAGAATCAAAACAAGACGAAAAATTTTCGCGGGATAGTGAGTTTTGTGGCATGACGTCGATAGGTGGAAATGCCAGCCGTCACGAAGGTTAGCACATGGTACTGCAACTGCAGACGACTTTTTGGACAAAATCTCCGAAACGTGAAGGTAAGTTATAAAGGTCTGCATAGTCATCTTTTCAAGTGTAGAATGCATTTGCGCAATTCTGTTGCGTAGGGGTTGTGAAGAAATTGATCTCGTCTCTCCGTAGCTTAGTGGGTAGGAGCATCAGACCGGCAATCTGAAGGACCTGGGTTCGGATCCCAGCAGAGCTTAAGACCAATTTTTTCGCAATTTAGAAATCAAAATAAATATCCAAAAAATATTGATTTAAGAACAGTAAACAAAAAACAAGTACTTTGTTTAGAATTGAAAATTATTTTCTTTAACTGAAAGTTTAACTATTCTATTTTTTACTCAAATTAATGCAATTTGTGTTAGAAGGAATAATTTTTCAAACCAAAAAGACGAATTTTCAACAAAAGGGTTGAATATACAAACAAGAGAGAGTTTTTAGTAAAAAACCAAATTTCAACAAAATTATTTAATTTTTGAGCCAAAGAGACGAATTTTATACAAAAAGAGTTGAATTTTCTACCAAAACAATTTCTAACTAAAAGGGAGTTTTCTAAAGAAGATTAATTTTTCAGAAAATAAAAATATCTACTAAAGTACGTGAATTTTTATGCAATTAGTCGAATTCTCATATTAGTTGTTGTTATTTTCATGTATTTTGTTACAAATTTGTATTTTTTGGCAGAAAATTATTTTTTTTTTGTTGAAAATTCAAACTACTTGGTCAAAAGTCGAACTGCTTTGTTTAAAATTCAAAATTATCTTTATTCAAATTAAAATTTAACAATTTCATTTTTTATGGTAAATTAATCCTTTTTAGTTGAAAATTCAACAATTTGGTTGTCAATTCATGTATTTTGTTGCAAATCTATCTTTTTTGTTACAAAATTAATCTTGTTGGTGAAAAATTCTTTTTTTTTGTTGTTGAAAATTACTTTTTTTTTTTGTTGAGTAATCAACTACCTTGTTGAAATTTCGTCTGTTTAGTTGAATTCTGCTGTTTCTAAATTTAAATAAAAACATTTTTTGGTACAAATATCAACTATTACAATTGTTCTTCCGAATTCATCTTATTTAGTAAAAAGTTAATTCCTTTGTAGAGAATTCAACAATTTTGTTCAAAAATATTTTGTTGGTTCAGATTAATCATTCTAGGAGAAAATTCATTCCTTTTTTTCATTTTAACTACTTTGTTGAAAAATTGTTGTTTTTTTGTTGAAATTTCATTTTTTAACTCAAAATTCAACTATATTACAGTCGAAAATTCCTTATTTGCTTTTTTTGTTGCAGAAAATTTACTTTTTATGTAGAAAATTAATGCTTATAGTTGAAAATTCATAATTTTGGCATTAAACTCAATTAGTCCAGTTGAAGATTCAGCATTGCAGTTTGAAAATGCATCAGTTTAATCGAAAATTAATTTCTTCAACTGAAAATTTAACTGTTCCATTTTTAGTTGAAAATTGATCTTTTCTAGTTCAAAATTTTCGGTTAAAATTTCAAGTATTCCGGTTAAATATTCATAATTTTAGTTGAAAATTCACCGTTTCGCTTGGAAATGAAATTATTAGGTTGAAAGTTAAACTCTTTTGTTAAAAATTAATTTTTTTTGGTTGAAGAGTTATCGTTTTAATCAAAAATTCATTTCTTTGGTTGAAAAATAAACTGTTTGATTGAAAACTTGCTTTTTCTTTGGATGATTTTTAGTTCGAAATTTTTTTTTTAAACTGAAAATTTAACTGTTATCCAGTTGAATATTCTATAATTTTAGTTAAAAATTTATCTGTCTTGTTGAACATTCATTTTTTGACTTAAAATTTAATTATTTAATTTTGTGTTGAAAATTATCCTTTTTAGTTGGCAATTCAATTATTCAAGTAGAAGATTCATCATTTCAGGTAAAAATTTATCTTTTTGGTTAAAATTGAACTATTCCAGTTACATATTTGCAATTTCATTTCAAAATTCATTATTTTGTTTTAAACGTAACTATTTTTTTTAAGTTATTTTTTTTTTGTTGAAAGTAATTTTTAACTGAAAATTCAACTTATTCCGATTGAAAATTCCATATGTGTAGTTGAAAATTCATCTGTTTGGTTAAACATTAATTTTTTCACCTTGAAATTCAATTATTTATGTTTTGGTTACTAATTCATATCTTTGAATGAAAATCAATTTTTTAAACTAAAAATGTTAATATTCCATTTTCCGTTGGAAATTATTATTTCTTTAGTTTGAAATTCAACTATGTACTTGAAAATTCATAGTTTTGGTTGGAAATGAAATTATTGGGTAGAAAGTTATCTTTGTTGCTGAAAATTAATTTTTTTTCGTTCAAGATTTCTCGTTTTGATTAAAAATTTATTTCTTTGGTTTAAAAATGAACTGTTTGGTTAAAAAATTATTTTTTCGTTGGGTGATGTTTGGTTGAAAATTATTTTTTTTTCAACTGCGAACGTAACTATTATTCCAGTCGAATATTCCATAATTTTAGTTAAAAATTCATTTCTTTGATTGAACATTCATTTTTTGACTTAAAACTTAATCATTCAATTTTTGGTTGAAAAATGATATTTTTTAGTGGGAAATTCAATTATTCTAGTTAAAGATTCATCATTTCAGTCACAAACTCATATTTTTGGCTAAAATTCAACTTTTCCAAATACAGATTTACAATTTTATTTTAAAATACATCATTTTGTTTGAAAATATGAATTTTCAAGTGAAGAAGATAAACGTTAAAGTACACATCGAATAGTTACATTTTCAAGTAAAAAATTCATTTTCAACAGAAACAAAAAACAACGAATTTTTAACAAAATAGTTAAATTTTTAAGCAAAGAAATTAACTTTCAACTGAAATAATAAAATTCACATAAAAAATTAATTTTTAACCCAATAGTTGAATTTTATACCAAAAAATGATTTTTCAACAAAATAGTTCAATTTTCAACCAAACAGATGAATTTTTAACCGAGAAGATTAAATTTCTATCAAAAACAATTCGACAAAAAATTGAATAGTTGAATTTTCAGCTACAAAAATTAATTTTCAATATAAAATACTAATTTTTGATCAAAGAAATGAATTTTCAACAAAAAAAGACACATTTTCATAAAAACACATGAATTTTCCATAAAATAGTTCAATTTTCAACCAAAATATGAATTTTCAACCAATAAGATTAAATTGCTATCAAAAACGATTCGACATAAAATGGAATACTTAAATTTTCAGCTGAAAAAATTAATTTTCAATAAAAAAAAAAAATTTAATCAAAGAAATGAATTTTCAACCCAAAAAAATTCCTTTTCTACCATAAAAGATTATTTTTAACAAAATACATAAATTTTCAACCGAATAGCTGAATTTTCAAGTCAAGAAGATAAATGTTAAAGTAAACATAGAATACTTACATTTTGAAGTAAAAAAATTCATTTTCAACAACAACAAAAAACAACGAATTTTGAACAAAATAGTTAATTTTTTAAGCAAAGAAATTAACTTTTAACTGAAATAATAAAATTCCCATAAAAAATTAATGTTTAACCTAATAGTTGAATTTTATACCAAAAAAAGACAATTGATCAACAAAATAGATAATTTTTCAACAAAATAGTTCAATTTTCAACCAAATAGAAGAATTTTCAACAAAGAAAATTAAATTTCTATCAAAAATGATTCGACAAAAAAATGTACGTCAAATTTTCAGTTGCAAAAATTAATTTTCAATAAAATAGTTGAATTTTCAAGTGGAGAAAATAAATGTTAAAGTAAACATAGAATAGTTACATTTCAAAGTAAAAAAATTCATTTTTGATGAACAAAAACGAATTTTAAACAAAGTAGTTAAATTTTTGAGCAAAGAAATTAACTTTTAACTGAAATAACAAAATTCGCACGAAAAAAATTAGGTTTTTACCTAATAGTTGAATTTCATCCCAAAAAAATGACAAATTATCAACAAAATAGATTATTTTTCAACAAAATAGTTCAATTTTCAACCAAACAGATGAATTTTCAACCAAGGAGATTAAATTTCTATCAAAAACGATTGGATAAAAAAATGTAATTCAAATTTTGCAGTTAAAAAAATGAATTTTCAATTTAAAGAAATTAATTTTCAATCGAAGAAACTAATGTTCAAACAAAAAAGATTAACTTTCTACCAAACAAGATTAATTTCAACAAAATACATATTTTTTCAGTAAAACTTGTATTTTTAAAGGAATTTTCAGCCTAATATTAGTTAGGTTATCAACCAAAGAAATTAATTTTCAAAAGAAAAAAGGTGGATCAGTCATCAAGAAGATTAATATTTTACCACAAAAGACAAAGTTTCAACAAAATATAGAAATTTTAAAACAAATAGCTGCATTTTCAATTGATGGAGATAAATGTTAAACCAAATATGGAATAGTCAAATTTCAAATTAAAGAAATTTATTTTCAACTGAAAAAAAAACGAATTTTCAACAAAATAGTTTAATTTTCATGCATAGAAATTAATTTTTAACAAAACTAATAAATCTTAAAATAATGAATTTTCAACCCAATAGTTGAATATTGTACTAAAAAAGACAAATTTTCAACAGACTAGATAAATTTTCAACCAAGAAGATGAAATAAATTTCTATCAAAAAAGATGAATTTTTGAAAAAAATTGGAATAGTTAAATTTTCAATTAAAAAATTTAATTTTCAATCAATAAAATTATTTTTAACCAAAGAAATGAAATCTCAACCAAAAAGATTAATTTCCTTACAAAAAAAAAAGATTAAACTTTAACAAAATAGTTCAATTTTTAACCAAATAGCTGAATTTTCAAGTGAAGAAGATATATGTTAGAGTAAACATAGAATTAAACATTAAAAATTAAAAATAAATTAATTAATTATATTAAACATTTTTAACTAAAAAAATTAAATTTCAACTGATGGAGATGGATGTTAAACTAAATATAGAACAGTTAAATTCTCAATTAAAAACATTTATTTTCAACAACAAAAAATGAATTTTCAACCCAATAGTTGAATATTGTAATAAAAAAAGACAAATTTTCAACAGAATATATGAATTTTCAACCAAGAAGATTAAAGTTCTATCAAAAAAGATAAATTTTGGATAAAAATTGGAATAGTTAAATTTTCAATTAAAAAAAAAATTAATTTTCAATCCAAAAAACTAATTTTCAACCAAAGAAATTAAATTTGAACCAAAAAGATTGATTTTCTTACAAAAAAAAAAATAAAATTTCAACAAAATAGTTCAATTTTCAAGCAAACCATGATTTTTCAACCAATAAGATTAAATTTCTATCAAAAACGACAAAAAAGGAAAAATTAATAAGGAAAAAGAGAATTTTTTACAAAAAAAAAAAAAAACAGAAAAAAAACGAATTTTCAACAAAATACATTAATTTTCAACCAGAAAGGTTTCTAACTGAAAATGAAAAAGTGACGTTTTCAGTGAAAAAAATCAATTCTCAACCGAAAAAAAACGAATGTTTTGTAAACTAGTTTAATTTTCGTCCAAAAAGATGAATTATCCATTGAAGTGATGATTAAAAAAAATGAATTTTTAAGATAAGAGTTCAACATTCAACCAAAGAGTTAAACTTTCAACCAAAAAATTGATTTTTTAACCCATGAGATTAATTTTAAACTAATAAAGATGCATTTTATACTAAATAGTTGAATTTTATACTTAAAAAGATAAATTTTTTATCAAAAATGGAATAAATAATTTTTTAGTTAAAAAACTTAATTTTAAACCCAAAATAAAACTAATTTTCAACGTTGTTCAATTTCCAAACAAAAAGATCAATTTTCAACAAAAAAATGAATTTTTAACAAAGTAGTTGAACTTTTAACTAAATATTTGAATTATTGAACAAGAACGATGACATTTTAACAAAATAGTTTCATTCTTAAGAAAATAATTAAATTTTTAACCAAGCGAAATGAATGCCAAACCAAATATATATAGAGTAACTTTCCATGTGAAAAAATTAATATTTAACATAAAAAAGTTGAATTTTTTTATTTGTTTCCATCAATTCATTTTGCATCCAAGCGAAAAAATGAGAAGATGGGGGAAAAAGTTAAAAGAGGAAAAGGGGAAAAAGGGAAACGGGAAAGGGGAAAAGGGTCAGGGGACTTTTTTTAAATCAAAATTAGTTCAATTATCAACACAAGAAGACGAAATTTCAACCCAAAAAGTAGAATTTTGAACCAAATAGTTGAATTTTCAACCAAATAGTGACAACTTCAACCAAATAGTTGAATTTTCAATGAAAATAGTTGAATTTTCAACAAAAAAGGCAAAATTTTAATCCAAAAAGAAGAATTTTTAACAAAATAGTTGAATTTTCAACCAAATAGTTGAATCATCAACAAAATAGTTGAATTTTCAACCAGATAGTTCAATTTTGAACCAAATAGTGAAAACTTTAACCAAATAGCTGAATTTTTAATCAAAATAGTTTAATTTTCAACACAAAAAGATGAAATTTTAATCCAAAAAGAAGAATTTTTAACAAAATAGTTGAATTTTCAACAAAATAGTGCAATTTCCAACCAAATAGTTGAATTTTTAACTCAATAGTGGAGATTTTAACAAAATCGTTGCATTTTCAACACAATAGTTGAATTGTTAATCAAAATAGTTGAATCTTTAACCAAATAGTTAAATTATCAACGAAATAGTTAAATTTTCAACAAAATAGTGCAATTTCCAACCAAATTGTTGAATTTTTAACTAAATAGTGGAATTTATAACAAAATGGTTGCATTTTCAACAGAATAGTTGAATTTTTAATCAAAATAGTTTCATTTTCAACGCAAAAAGACGACATTTTAACTCAGATAGTATACTTTCAACCAAATAGTTAAATTTTCAACCTAATTGTGGATTTTCCAACCAAATAGTTACATTTTTAACTGAATAGTGGACTTTTCAACAAAATAGTTGCATTTTCAACAAAATAATTAAATGTTATAACTAAATAGTACAATTTTCAACCAAATAGTTGAATTTTCAATGAAAATTAGTTTAGGTTTTAACAGAAGGACGAAATTTCAACCCAGATAGTAAAATGTTTAACCAAATAGTTGAATTTTGAATCAAAATAGAATAATTTTCAACAACAAAAAAAACGAAATTTCAACCCAGATAGTGGAATTTTTAACCAAATAGTTGAATTTTAAACCAAAATTAGATTAATTTTCAACAGAAGGACGAAATTTGAACCCGAATGGTAAAATTTTCAACCAAATAGTTGAATTTTGAACCAAATAGTGGTATTTTCAAACTAGCAATTCAACATTCAACCAGAGAGTTGAATTCTCTACCAAAAAATTGATTTTTTTACCAAGGAGATTAATTTTCAGCTAAGAAAGATGCACTTTAAACTAAATTGTTGAATTTTAACCTTAAAAAGATAAATTTGTAACCGTAAATGGAATACATTAATTTTTATTTTAAAAGCTTAGTTTTCCACCCGAAATGAAAGTAATTTTTACAGTAGTTTAATTTGCAACCAACAAGATCAATCTTTAGCAACAACAAACCTAATTTTTAACAAAGTAGTTAAACTTTTAACTAATTAATTGAATTTTTGACCAAAAACGATAACATTTTAACGAAATGATTGCATTTTTAACAAAAT
>JAABKJ010075445.1:83254743-83319737 GCA_011634705.1 Andricus grossulariae | reverse complement strand
GAGATGAATTCCAAACCAAAAATATATAGTTTAACTTTCCAACCGAAAAAAATTAACTCTTAACAGAAAATTGTTGAATTTTTTCATTGGTTTATATCAATGCATTTTCCATCTAAGTGATAAAATGAGAAAAATATGAAAAAGGGAGACAATGCAAAAGAGGAAAGCGGGAAAGGGGAAAATTTTTAATAACAAGTAGTTTAATTTCTAGCACAAAAATACTAAATTGCAATCAAAAAATAAGAATTTTCAACATAATAGTTGAAGGTATACTTTACCCACTTATCAATTACCCAGCTCGACATTACCCTGTACCCTAGCCGACTTTACCAAGAAATAATGATTACCTGCAACATTGGTTACCCCCAGTTTTTTCTGTGTGAAAAGGATTAAAAATTAGAAATTAAAATTTGTAAAATTTTGAAATTACCGCTGCGAAAGTTACAAATTAAGAATCTACGGGTTTCGATAATTTCATATATCTAACTTTTTGTTTAGAAGCTTAAAATTGGAATGAATATAATGTATCTCGTAAATGAAATGAGATACGCTAAAAAAGACAACGTTTTTGAATTCAACTCCAGAATAGTATATTAGCATACAATTTATAATTATAAAATATATATAATGAGATAATTTACCAATTAAAAAAAGTGTTAATATTTTGAAGAAAATCCACTCTCAGTGCCGTTTAGGTGCCGAAAACAGGCACTCAAACGGCACTGGCGACTCAGTGCCGTTTCATCGCCAGGGAAAAGTTTATTTAGCATACTCGCCCGCCATATTGGATCCGTCATTTTGTTTGTTAAGTTTTTGACATCGGATTCGTAATCAGCGACTTCAAAAACCCGTGAGGAACAGAATTTGGCTCATTTCATGAACATTTTATACTTTTGACCAGATTTTCGCGATTTGGTCCTACTGTGCACTGTGCGCCGCAGCCGCCGAAGAAAATCCCGGGTCAAGCATAAAGTTGCAAAAAGTAGCAGCCGATTTTCATATATGTATTAGAATAGGTTTCCATTAACCATAAGCACTTTTTTTTAAAAGATTGCTCGCTGACTATGTGAACAAATTCAATCATAAGTTTATAACCATTTTAAGGAAAAATATCAATTATTTTGAGTTTTGAATTCACAGATTTGATTGTACTTATTACCAAGGAGAGATTCCATATTCAAATGTGTAAATCAGTTTACTTCTACAGAAATCAAACGATTTTAAATAACAACCAATTTATTTCGACTTGAAGAGCGTAGAATGTTGCGGCCGGAAGCGCACATTTGAAAGTAAGCCCACGAGCATTTCGGAAATACCTGGGGCTCTCTATATATCGCTTTTGCGAGGTCTATAACCATCAGTGAGACAATCCAAGTTTCGAAACTAATTTATAAATAATTTTTTTTACTATGACTACATTTTTCGTATTTTGAACCACTTTGTGCTGGAACAAATAAGCGCACATCATAAGGGCACCAATAATTTGTTGTGCCCTTATTCGATCCGGCAGGTTTGAAAACATGAATAGAGTTTAAAAATTTGAGGAAATGTTCAGAAATTTTCAATTAGTTTTTAAGGATTATAGCACGTTTAAAAAATGCTTCATGAAATATTTGTATGTAGAAAGAAATTAATTTTAAAAATAAAATAATAAATCATAAAATCATAGTATACTATAAATTAATTAATCAAAAAACGTAATAGCAACAAAATACGACAGTTATACTTCTTAAAACACCTTAATCTTAATTTAAAAAATGTTGTTTTAAAACGGAATAAAGCGATAAACTAGAAATTAAGTCGAATCGCAAGACTATAAAGTATACGTACAACAAAAGTAATTGCATCACAATCCAGATAAGAGACTGAATCATTGAGTTTCATCAATTCGTAAGAAACGGACTAATAACACTATCAAGTTTAATAACTACTTTCTTTACATTGTCTATCTTAATGAGACGAAATTTAATAATATAAGACGGGCAATTTCTAACGGAAATTAAAATATCCAGAATGTCACAGAGAGCAGATAAATTATTTTGAATTTATTTTTTGGTAATTATTATACCGCCTTACCCAATTAAAACGTAAAATTTAAACCAGATTTAATTACTTCATTATTTATAATATATATTATTATATTATACTAATAAATTAATAAATAATAATTAATTAATGAATTAATAAGTACTGTTTTCCTATGATTATTTTAATTAACGAAAAGAATGTGTAGGATTAATTTTAAAATGTAAAAAAGTACAAATAAATGAGTGAATATTCAAGAGTCCTATAATCTCAACTGTATTTTTCAAGTCCTCCTTTAATCCTCCTACAGCTTCCCAGTATTTTCCAAATCCTCTTTTGAGCCTCCTGCAACCTCCTAGTATTTTCAAGCCCTCCTTTAAACCTCCTAAAGCCTCCCAGTATTTACAAGTTTGTAGTTTCGGAATTAAATATCACTTTCATTAAATATGTAAAATAATCATTTTCGCGTACTACAATAAGAAATACATTCTTTAAAATTTGATAAATATTTCACCACCTCATTATACGCGCAAATACAGAATAATTACTGGTGTTCATTTTGCTTGACTAAAAGCATTATTCCTATGGATGAAAACTCGTAACCCTCATTGTAGTTTTATGGTGGGACCTGTCGTGGTAGTCGCCATTTTATAAGTCAAAGGGTGAAAAGGGTAAACGTAAAATTAATGGAACTAAAAAAGTAGATTTCTAATTTTATCGATCGTAGATAACTATTTTTATATATGTGTTTTAACTATTCCTTTTAATGTAAGTTGTTACTAAAGATATTATATCTTTGGTTGTTATGACTGACTTTCTCAATACACGGGGTAAAATAAAATGTATTTCAATAATTTTTCTTGGACTCTTGATACAATAGTATTGATCAACGGTGAAACTATTGGTTTCACCAAGTATCAGACCTACAGGAAAAAGTCCAAATTTGCATGAAAGAATAACATTTGTTGCAATCCTACGTAAAAGTACAATTTCTAAAAGCATAATAGAAGTTTTAATGAACGTTTCACCGGCACAAAGCCATCCAAGGCTTTTGATGATCACTTTACTAGACACAAAAAGTGGTAGCCATGAAGAATTACTTCGTTACGCATGGTCCAAAATGTTTTTGTATTTTACATTTCTCGATATCATCAAGAAAAAGGATTTAGATCAAAAACTCTCCTGGGTTTCGCAAATTACAACAAAACAAATTACTGCAGTTATGCATTACTTCAATGCGTTTACCCAGATCTACACAACAAAGAAATTATAGACAGGAGCGTCAATTTTTCCTGCAACATTATACGATTTAAATAGTACCAAAATAAAAACAGCCTGAATGGATATTCGACCCATGGTTTGGATAGTAAGAAATCTTTCTTGATATCCGCTTGAGGTTTCAGGACTAGACGCAGTGATTCTCAAAATCCTATCTCAGAAAATGAATGTCAAAGTTGCAGAAATTGCCTCCAGAGAAGAATCGTTTTGCAACTATAATTGCAACAAAAGTAAGACAACTGGTTTATTGCCAAAGTTGATGTGCGGTGAAATGAATTTCATCACAAATAATGTAATATATGGCATCCGATGTGCAGAGCATCACATGACATATATTATTAGAGCAGATATTACTCGTCCCCAGAGATGTGGTGAAGCTTCAGATCGAATTGCATTTTCCTTTATCCTGATTGGATTTCGGGTCTTCTCCCCCGCATTTCACACGATATTGATGTACGTCAAAATAACAACAAAGACAGAAAATACGGTTAACACTCTGTCGGATTTGCTTACTGCAAACCTCAACCCACTTATGGATACGAATATCCTAGAGCGTTCGAAACGATCAGGTTGTATCCAGTTATTGCTGAAATCAAGGAGTCATTCCTGTGGCATAGATGAAAGATTTGCACGACGGTTTGTCCTAGAGAATGTAGACGAAAATCATAGGCCAGTTTTGAATATTCCACAAGACATTTTTTTTAAGAATCTGAAGTCTATATCATGCGAAATCAATTCCCCTCGTCTTCGTGAATTTGTTTCAACTTGAAAAAGATTTACCAATCAGGGCTTATGGAGTATTTGGAATCAAGAACTCATTCCAAATTTCATAAGAAATTCTAGATTTCCTAATGAAGAAGAGAATACTACAGACAATATGCTGTTGAGTCATCTTCTTGTCATTTTGGTTGCAGGATATGGAGTTTCAGTATTTGCTGTTATTAGAAAAATACTGATTAACTATATGGAGAACCTAATTCATCATCAGAAATCGCTTTGCGAAGGTAAGAAGACAACTGGAGCAGGAAGATTGCGTTAGTATCGTTTTTTTTTCAAATTTGTTTTTTATTGAACTCCCCTCTATTTGAAATTGCGTTTAATGATCTAAACAATTATCCGGATGTATGTGTATGACAGGGTGGCCCTTATTTTTCGCTCTTCCAATCTCTCTGACCTTACATTCCAGTTTTGTTCAAAGAAGCAAAAAAAAAATTTTTTATTGAAAAAAAAACGGGTAATATTCAGGGATGGCGCAAAGACCATAAAGTATTTCATTGACTTGACATCGGAAAAAGTCAGCTTTTTGTAAATCTGATATTTAAACGCGATGATACCTCACAAATAATTCTGTGTTCAAGTATATTGTTTAGAATGTGTCAGAAAATAAGAATCATAAATTTTGAGGTTGAATAATTTTATGCCACTCTTATGAGTCCGCAAAGAAAACCCCATTGCATTTTACGTAATATTGCGGTTTATTGACGCTTTTTAAAAGTTCTTTAAGAATAATCATCAATCGGTAATTTAAAAATACCCAGTTATTTGTTGACTATTTTTCAATTGCTTAAAGAACATCAATTTGTTCAAATATTTGTTTTTTCAGTTAACTGCAAAATGAACATATTTTCTAGATGTTATGAAATATTTAACCAGTGATAGAAATGAAATAATTTGTTTAAATAACTTCACAACTATTTACATAATACGTATTTGTTCAAATATACATTTCACCTAAAAAAAGTAGGAGAAACATTTTATCTCACTGAATTTTCAACAAATTTTAATATTTTCAAGTAATTATTTGTTTATTATGAATACTCGTCGATGTTTGAAGAAATTTAAATTTTCAAACAATTTTTTGTTAAGAAATCTTATTTCGGCTATTTTTCGAAAGATTGATATAGTTTTATGTTCAAACTTGCTTTTTAGGAATACTCTTAAATGTTTAAACAAATTAAAATTCTCGAAAGAAAAATTTGCACTGATTTTATGTGTTTTTTATCGTAAGTGAGGACAAAATGCGTTTTTTTATTTTTCCAGAGATTCATTTGTTATGAGCTATGTGCTTGCTTTGCAGGAACGCTATTAATTTTTCATGCAATTTTAAATATTTTCTCTTTCAGATAAAAATCGGTACTGGACAAATCTGACACTGTCCCTTTAGGCTGGGCTGAAGTGTTTTAGTCACGTCCCTTATCTTTTTATCGTAAAAGAATGCACCGTGAAAATTTTTTTTTGTCCTGGAAAACTTGGAAAAGTTTGACATTTTTTTTTTTTTGTAAAAAGGCTAGACACCGTGGTTTAACTTATAAAGAATAAATTATCAACCAAAAATGAAATAGATCAATTAATTTTAAACCAAACATAAATTAATTTGAAACAAAGTAGTTAAATTTTCAGTCAAAGAGGTAAATCTTGAAAAAATGAGTTTTTAATAAAACTTTTGAATTTCTAATAGCCAAAAAGGCGAATTAACTTCAAAAAAGCTGAATTTTCAACCCCAAAATATGATTTTTCAACAAAAAAGGTAGTTTTTTTTACTAAATAGTTACATTTCCAAATAAATAGTTTAATTTTCTATTAAAATCGTTGAATTTTTTATGAAAAATGTGAGTTTTCAACAAAAAAGTTAATTTGGAAACAAATAGTTTAATTTACTACAAAAATGTTGAATTTTAAACAAAACAGACGTATTTTCAACCAAATAGTTGAATGTTCAACTAGAAAAGATCTATTTTAAATTAAAAATACCAATTTTAAACCAATAACGGCGATGAATTTTAAAATAATATGATAAATCCTAAACCAAAAAAAAAGGAACGTAGCAGTTGAATTTTCAAACTAAAAAGATTAATTTCTCACCAAAAAATACGAATTTTTTTAGAAAATACTAACATTTTCAAACAAAAAGATTAAACTTCAACAACAAAAAGAGTTGCATTTTCAACCAAATAGTTGAATTTCAGGCGAGAAAGACGAAGATTCAACCAAAACAGAGAATTTTTCAATCTAAAGGACCAATTTTCTATCCAAAAATACAAATGTTCAACAAAATAGTTGAATGAAAAAATTGATTTTTGATCATAAAAATGAATTATCAAGAAAATAGTTTAATTTTTAATCAAAGACAGTTGTTACATTAACAAACAAAAAAAGAAACAAAAAAAAACAGTCGAATTCTACCAAATACACGAATTTGCAAACACATAGTTTAATCCTCAACCAAAATAGATGAATTCTCTACAAAACAGTTGAATCTTCAACCCGAAAATATTAAATTTTCAGAAAAGAAAGTTTGTTTCCAACCAAAAATTAAATGAATTTACAACCAAATATAATTTTAACCCACCGAGAAGGATTCCGATCCAAAAATATAATAGGATACTTTTCAAACAAACGAAAAAACTTTAAACCAAAAATAGTTTGATTTTCGTATTGGATTCTATTAATTCATTTCGCATTTAAATGAAAAAAAGGAGGGTGGGGAAGTTTCTTTTTAAGCTTATTAAGTCATTATTGAACTGTACTATTGCAGGATCTTCTTTCTCAAAATTGGCTAAAATTTATCATCATCAAACCTATGAAACGTTATCTAAATTTGACTAGGTGAGCTATGCTAGTTTATGGAGAAAATCACTGGGTTAAAGTGGCTTCGAAATAATAACAACTCGTCTCGACTTGAGAAGGTGCTAAGCCAACATTGTTGAAACCTGTTCAAAACCGGTTGAACCACTTCTGGACAGCTTCATTTGCGCCTGGCAAACTCCGGAATGAGTGAAGACTAAATTACATGTTGCTGAAATATAAAAGAGAGAAGGTATAGGAAAGACTATCTACACAGATTTTTGAGAACTCTGAAGAACTACTGTTGCGGGAATTTCCAGCAAAATAATTGAATCCTCCATCAAAAGGATTTTGATTCTAAACCAGAGTTGCAACTTTGATGTTCCAAACGTATCCCTATCCTACCAGAAAGAGAATAATGATGTACTTTTCGATAATCTGATCAGATTTGGGAAAGAGAAACCAGAAACCAAATATGCTGACCAGAACTGGTCTGGTTGTCGAAAAATCAGCATGTACCATTCATCCTCGTTGAGTTTTGGCAGCCCTCGATGATGTTCTTTGATAAATGAGCAACCTATCCTTCCTGGTTAATTCTGATTTTAACTGATCGGTGGCTATATTACAAAGGACATAAATCATCGACTGCACTCAATGGTTTATGATGCTACACTCTTAATGGTTAATTATTCAGGTATGTCTTCTTGCATGATGTTGGTCTCGTTTTTAGGCATCAATAAACAAACCTTAAAATATATGCTACTGATGTCATTGACTAATGTTGGAGTCATTCCAGAGAAAGATTTCTAATAAATGATGTTGTTTCCTCAACGGATAAAAGGGATTGATAAGTTTTGATAGATGACACTGGTTATTCTGCATATACAGTTTTCCACTGTCCATCAGTTCTGGTCGGATTCGAAAATGTTATTACTGATGCCATGACTCATTTTTAACCTCAGCTTAACCAGCGGTCCTGAGACCAATTAGCAGAACCTACAGGTATACCGGAGGACTCTTGCTATTGTATAAATGTAGGATTAACTACAGGTATATAGACATATGTCCATAGAATAGTCCAATAGACAATAGAGGGTTGTAGAGTTATACTCAAGTCGTTCAGTTTAGAATTTAGATTTTTGAGCCAAATTTTGTCGTAAACCAGACGTTTTGGACATTGTAAATAGAATTGTAAACTTTATTACGGGGATTCCCGATAATAAAGTTAAGCTCTTGTCCCTTTGGGTTTGTAGATTTCCATTTTATGTGTGGATTTCTCTTCTCGATTCGTTACCTTCTCCGATGATAATACAGATTTCTATCATCTTTCTTGGTTGAAAAGTCGTCTCTCTTGCTTGTTGATTCAAAATAAAATTCTTTTTGGTTGATACATAAACTTTTTCATCATTTTTCGTTAAAAATTAATCAGTTTTTTTAATTAATTAATGGAAAATTCAACTATTTGAGTAAAATTGTCCCTTTTCGTCACAACAGCTCAAAAATTGGTATTGTAGTTTATGGACGGCCCCCAAGAGAAACGGAAGTATTAAATAAAGTCTCCCGGAAAAATGAGTTCTTCCTTGGCAGTTAAAGGAAGTTCTTTCTTTTCTTCCCCCCCCCTTTTTTTTTGAAAGAATAAACGCTGCTCATCGTCGACTCGACGAGGCTGTTTATTAAAGAGCATTAATCTGCGAATCTGTACCAAATTCTTTTTACCCCCAGTAGCCCCTATACTGGCATTAATTTTTCCGGCTTATTTCCGTGATACCGTTTTAATTGTGTTTTGTAATTAGTCGTCCGGACGAGTTTCTTGTTCTCCGCACTTCCAAGCTGACTCCTCATTCCTTCTTTTATTACAAGTGTGTTTTTCACTTGTCTCACGGTGAATTACAACCTACAAAAGATTTTTTTTAAATTTAAATTTTTATATTAAAATTTTTTTTTAAATTTCTTTACTCTTGAAAAATATTTTTGAACTTCTTTGCACGATTTCGGAGGGGGGGGTGGAAAAATCTTACTGTTATTAAAAATCTGTATTATCATCGGAGAAGGTAACGGATCGAAAAGAGAAATCCACACAAAACATGGAAATCTACAATATCGACCAAAGTTATATTCTCCTATACAGAAAATATTTTAACGTCATTTCAGAAAAGATGGAAATATAAATTAAAAACTTTTTAATTAAATTTTATTCAGAAAAAGATGTTCTGCTTTCACTCTGTTACCTTTTCCGATGATAATACAGATTTCTATTAAAAATTGATACGCAACATCTTGCTAAATAAAGCGTGATTCAGAAAAAAGAATTCTTCCACTGATCCCTCTAGTAGCACAGTGGTTAGAGCACCTGACCGGAAATCAGTTGACCTGGTGTCGAACTCCAGCGAAATGAAAGGAGAAGATCTTTTTCCTAAATGAAATTTTATTTAAAAATTTATTTGATAGCCAAAAGTTATCCAGAAATTCGTTAAAATTCCTTATAATTCATTAAAATGTTCAAAATTTATTATAATTCTCTGAATTTAGTAGATATTAATGCAATAGCTTGAATATAAATTAAGTTAAAGGCCTTCTATCTCTCTAGTAGCTTAGTAATAAAGCACCCGACTGTCAATCAGAAGACGTGAGGTTCGAGTCCCACCGGAGCGAAGAAGAAATTTTTTTTTCAGAAATTAAACATTTTTCCTTCAAATCTTGCTAAATTTTTTCCAATTTCTTTAAAATGCTCTAACATCTTCAAAATCTGTAGAAATTTTAAAAATTTAATTCATTTTCCAAATTTTTCTAGAAATCCCTTAAGATCAAAATTAAAATCCTTGGATATCCTATGAAATTCTTTAAAATCCCTTAAAATTTTCGAAATCATTTTAAATTCTTTGGTTTCTTTGAAAATAGATTTTTTAATTTCCTTTATATCCCTTAAAATTGTCGAGATTCGCAGAAATCCTTCAAAATAATTCGAATCCCCATGTTTAGTTAGTAAATAATTAATTTATTTGCAGATTCTCTATCTTTTGCATCACGTCTTTCAATATTTTAACATTATTCATTTGTATGCTGATTTTCTGGTAATGATTTTCAAAAACGATTTTTCTCGAATAATATATAATAATTATCAAATTAAAATACATGCTTCAATTGAAAGTACTATAAAATGTAATTAATAATCATGAATTAAAATAAATAACAAAACCGAAGGTCCTTTAATATTTTATGTATACAATTTAAAATTGTGTAGTTTGTAATGTTTTTTTTTTTAATAACGGTTTGAAGATTTCTAATTAAAAATGCTTCGAAATTTAAAAAACTATAAATAAATATTCTTAGATTTTCATAATTTTGTAAATTCAGTATTAAAAAATGCTTAGATTTTCAAGATTTCTATTTAAACGTATGGAATTTGGATCACACTTTTTAAAAAGACTCATTTGTTTAATTTAAAATTAAAAATTCGTCAGTTTCCACGATTTGGAAATTTAAATTCATAAATTTTCAAAATTTACAATTGAAAAATCTTCAATTTTAAGGATGTATTATTAAAAATTCTTTAATTTTTGAGACTAAAAATAAGAAGTAAAGTTTTCAATTCTCTATCTTCAAAATTGAAGAAATTTCAAATCGAAAGCATCATAATTACAGAATGTTTAATTACAAATATTAAAACTGGCATCATTTTTAATTGCAAATTTTCAAAATTAAGAACTCCACAATTTTAAATATTTAAAATTCAAGGTCCTAGAATTTTACAGATTCAAAATGAAAAATTCCTCAATTTGAAGGATTTTCACTTAAAATTTTTTCAATTTTCAAGGTGCAAATTAAATATATTATATTATATAATAATATATATATATATATATAAAGATTTTAAAGATTCCAAAAGATTGTAATGATTTCCAAAATTTCAAAGATTTCACAAAGATTTTAAAATATTTCACAAAGATTTTAAAGATTCCAAAAGATTGTAATGATTTCCAAAATTTCAAAGATTTCACAAAGATTTTAAAATATTTCAGAAGTATTGCAATGACTTCACAAAGATTTGAACAAAAATTTAAATATTTCACAAAGATTTTAAAGATTCCAAAAGATTGTAACGAATTCAAAAGATTATAATGTTGTCAACATATTTTAAAGATTCCACAAGGAATTCACAAAGAATTTAAACGTCTCACAACGATTTCAAAGATTTCAAAAAGATTGCAATGATATCGAATGACTTCAAAACATTTCTCAAAGATTTAAAAGATTTCAATTATTTCACGAAGATTTCAACAAATTTCCTGAAGAGTTTCAAGATTTCAAAACATTGTAAAGATTTCAATAAGATTTCAATTATTTCACGAAGATTTCACAAAATTTCCTGAAAAGTTTCATGATTCCAAAATATTGTATTGATTACACAAGATTGTAATGATTTCAAAAGATTTTAATGATTTAAAACAAAGATTTAAAAAGATTTCGATTTCAGACAGATTTCAAACATTTCCGAAAGATTTCAATATGATTTCAATTAGTTCACGAAGATTTCACAAAATTTCCTGAAAAGTTCAACGACTCCATAAGATTGCAATGATTTCAAAAGATTTTTAAAGATTTCAGGAAGATTGCAATGGTTTTACAAAGATTTCAGATAGATTTTGAACATTTCACATTTCGAAGATTCTAAACGATTTGAATGATTTCAAAAGATTAAAAATTTTTTAGAACGATCAATGATTTCACAAAGATTTAAAAAGATTTCAGAAAAATTGGTTTCACAAAGATAAAATGTTTTTTCAACATTTCAAAAAGATTTTAAAGATTCGAAAAGATTGTAATGAGTTCAAAACATTCATAAGATTTCACAAAGATTTAAAAATATTTCAAAAAGATTGAAATGATTCCACAAAGATTTAGAAGATTCCAAAAGATTGTAATGATTTCAAAACATTTTAATGGTTTTAAAATATTTCAGAAGTATTGCAATGAATTCACAAAGATTTGAACAAAAATTTAAATATCTCACAACGATTTCAAAGATTTCAGAAAGATTGCAATGACTGCAAATGACTTCAAAACATTTTAAAACATTTCACAAAGATTTAAATTTCAACAAATTTCCTACAGAGTTCCATGATTTCGAAAGATTGTAAAGATTTCACAAAGATTTCAGAATGATTTCAATAAGATTTCAATTATTTCACGAAGATTTCACAAAATTTCCTGAAGAGGTCCAAGATTCCAAAAGATTGTAATGATTTTAGAATATTTAAAAGATTTCACAAAGATATTTTAAGATTATTTCACAAAGATTTCACGATGAATTCAAAAAATTTCCTAAAGAGTTCAATGATTCCAAAATATTGTAATAATTTCAAAAGATTTCAATGATTTAAAAGAAAGACTTGAAAAGATTTTGATTTCAGACAGACTTTAAACATTTCAGAAATATTTCAATATGACTTCTATCATTTCACGAAGATTTCAAAACATTTCCTGAAAAGTTCAAAGATTCCATAAGATTGTGATGATTTCAAATAATTTCAAAGATTTAAAAAGATTTCATAAAGATAGCAATGGTTTTACAATGATTTCCAGATAGATTTTTAACATTTCACAAAGTTTTCAAAGATTCTAAAAGATTGTAAAGATTTCAAAAGATTTAAAAATATTTGAAAAGATTACCAAAACAATCCGAAAAACTTCACACATATTTCAAAGAGTTCAATGATTTCATGAAGATTTAAATTATTTCACAAAGATTTCAAAAAATGTTCTGAAGAGTTCCAAGATTTCAAAAGATTATAAAGATTTCAAGGATTTCACAAAGATTTCAGAAAGATTTCAATAAAATTTCAATTATTTAAAGTAAAGATTTAAAAAGATTTTGATTTCAGGCAGATTTGAAAAATTTCAGAAATATTTCAATGTGATTTATATTATTTCACGAAGATTTCAAAACATTTCCTGAAATGTTCAATGATTCCATAAGATTGTAATGATTTCAAATAATTTCAAAGATTTAAAAAGATTTCAGAAAGATTGCAATGGTTTTACAAAGATTTCAGACATATTTTAAAAATTTCACGGAGATTTCAAAGATTGTAACCGATTTTAATGATTTAAAAAGATTTCACAATAATTTCAGAAAGATTGCAATGATTTCACAAAGATTTGAACGAAAATTGAAACATTTCATAGAGATTTTAAATATTCCAAAAGATTGTAATGATTTCAAAATATTTATAAGATTTCAGAAAGATTTAAAAATATTTAACAAGATTGAAATTATTCGACAAAGATTTAGAAGATTCCAAAAGATTGCAATGATTTCCAAACATTTCAAAGATTTCACAAAGATTTAAAAATATTTCAGAAGTATTGCAATCACTTCACAAAGTTTTAAACAAAAATTTTAATATTTCACAAAGATTCCTAAAGATTGTAATGATTTCAAAATATTTAAAAGATTCCACAAAGAATTCATAAAGATTATATATATATATATATTCAGTCTATACTCGAGTTCATATTTTTTTAAACAAACGAGCCTATTATTAAATTAAGTTCTACATTAAACTTTTAAATTAATTCTATTATTTTGTTGAAGATTTAACAATTTTTTTTAAATGTCATTCTTTTTGGTTGAAACCCCTTTTTTTAATCAAAATTTAACTATTTTGTTGGTAATTATTTCTTTTTAATTGATTCTTTTAAGTGAAAACTGAACTTTTCCATGTTTGGTTAAAAAAAGTTATCTTTTACGATAAAAATTCTTCCGTTTGGTTAAAAATTTAAAACTATTTTGTTAAAAATTTCTTTTGTTTGTTTAAAAATTTAACTATTCTATTTCAAGATGAAAATTGATCTGTTTCAAGTGAAAATTTTACTATTTTGATGAAAATTCGTCTTTTTGGCAGAAAAGGAATTTCATTAGTTGAACCATCATCTTTTTAGTTCAAAAAATCATTTCTTTGGTTGAAAATTAAACTATTTTGTTGAAAATTAGTTTTTTTATTCGAAAAATTAATTTTTTTCAACTTAAAATTCAACTATTTTATTTTTGGTTGAAAATTTGTCTTTTTGGTAGAAAATTAATCTTTTGGGTTGAAAATTCAACTATTTGGTTGAAAGTTTAACCATTTCGTTGAACATTTACTTTATTTGTTTACAAATTTTTAAACTTTAATTTCAGTTGAAAATTGATTTGTTTTAAGTGAAAATTCGCTTATTTTACTGAAAATTCGTCTTTTTTAGTAGAAAAGAAATCTCAATGGGTGAAACATCATCTTTTTGGTTAAGAAAATCATTTCTTTGGTTGAAAATTTAACTATTTTGTTGAATATTCTTTTTTTTAGTAAAAAAACTTTATTTTTTAACTACAAATTTAACAATTCCATTTTAAAGTTCAACTGTTTGGTGAAATATTCATTTTTGTCGCAAATTCATTATTTTAATTAAAAATTAATTTATTTGGTTGAAAATTTAACTAATTTGTGAAAAATGTTTTTTTTTTGTTGAAAATTAATTCTTTTAACTGAACATTTTTTTAATCTTTTTGAGTTGAAAAATCAACTATTTGGTTGAAAATTAATGTATTTTATGTATGTCTTATGTAAATACTGGATGACCCCTTATAAAATTCTATACGACTGTTGACACTAAAAGTGTTGAAAATAAATTTGCAAAGAAAAATTTGGTTTTGCATTAACATCATCTTCTAAGTGTAAGTTATTTTTATACTTGAAAGAAAATTTAGAACGATCACGAAAAATGAAAAATTAGTCAAGAAAAAATTAAGGAATTTCCAAATTGGGATTTTGTAGCAAACTCTCAATCAAAATTCTTGACAAGTTGGATATTATGAATAGCAAAATATTAAAAGAAAAAGTAAGAAATACTGGATCTTCAAAGATTTTTAAACATTCCAATGTCCCTCACGATAATATTGTCTAAAATGTTACAAATTACGATAATATTTTAAATATAGTTCCTAAGCTCTCCTTGTCAAAATAGTAAATAACTATTAATAATACATACAGGACGAAAAATATAGGAAGAGTAAATATGAATACCTTGAATTTCCTTAAAACAACAAAAACAAGTCATCGACCTCATGAAAATAACATAAATCCTCAAAATGAAGCAGCACAAAAGTGAAATTTGATTTTAATTGCTTCACCCGAAGTCAGTACCAAAATTAGTCAAAAATGAATTAATTTTCTACAGATTTCATTGAACCCGGATTATAATTTTGTCTAGAAAGCGTTAATTTTGAAGAGGCATCAGATCCACCTAAGAAAACAGTAAAGAAACGAGTGGGTGGGTGGCGGTTTTTATATAGCTGAAGATTTTGGAAGAAGACGCAGGTCTTCCAGCCAGGAGGGTCTACAGTATACAGGAACCTATTAATCATGATCATTGTTTACTTTTCTTTGGTCCATTTTCACGCCTCCTTCTTCCTGATATGCACATATCCGCTATCGCATATCAACTGCCCATGTGCCCCGAAGAACCCCAACGGGAACCCCGAACCCTACATGACCTCGAGAGGACAGGAAACGAAAGATCCTTGCGAAATATGAGACGCTGAGTTTGGTGCCAAGCTGTCTGGGACAGAAATTCTCTAAAAGTAAATCCCTCTTCCTTCCTAAAAAATTCTTCAGAGAAATTTATTTATTTTATTTTTTGCAATAAGTTCCATTACTTTCTTATAATTCTTAACGGCACGGGTTAAGAGTCACCCACCACATAGGAAATGGTTGCCATGTCATTTCTACTAAATCTTGTTATGTTTCCAAGCGAAAAAATTTAATTTTATCTACTTGAAAATTACCCGCAACAAAAATTCACTTATGTTTTTTCTATGTAAGCTACAGCTAATTGTTGAGAGAATTTGTCCATTCTCATAGCGCGTCTGTTTGTTCTCGCGCTTCGCGCTCGATAATATATTTATCTCGCACTGCGCGCTCGGTCTCTGTACTGTCTCCATATTTGTGCACAGACTTTTTAAAGTTACAGGTCAAAGCATCGACAACTATAATTTGGTGATTGTGAATTCTCTTTTGTTAAAGCTCCTTCGGCTTTAACGAACACATTCTCATCACGTGGATGATTTGAAAATAGATGCAGTGTTAGGGAAGTTCCTTAAAAAAAGAAACTAATTACAGCTGCAGTTACTTCGTGTTAATAGAAATAGTAACTTGATACATTTCCAGTCGCTGATTCTAGTAACTTGAGGTCCCTGCAAAGTTTCTTTTTTTATATACGGAAACACATATTATTTAAAAATCATAAGAATTTTCAAAAAATAAATCAACGATTTCATTTTAATTATTCCCAATGGAACTATTCCAGAAAGATCCATTCAAAATTGCATCATTTTTAAATCTTTAACGCTTAAGTTTGAGGAGAAAATTTGAATTTAATATATCTTTCAAATATAATTCTTGCAAATTAAATACCTTTATATTCTATACCTTAAGAATTTAAGATGTTTTGATTTTAACTGTTCAAAATTGTAGAAGTTTGAACTTTAAATCTTTAAAACTGAGAAGCTTTTAATTCTGAAAATTTTAAATCAAATATTTTGCAAGTTTTGAGTTTTGACAGTTAAATATTCAGCAATTTTGATGCTTTACAGTTTATATCTTGTTTTTTAATCTTCCAAATCATCCCAATTGAAGAATTTTTATTCATACATCTTTGAAATTCAAGAGTTCTATTGCAACTCTTCAAAATTGTACCAATTTTAATAGTAAATATTTCAAATTGAAGAGCTTTTTATTTTGACATTTTATACACTTAATAACGATGCAAGTTTAAAGTTTTACAATACACGTTTTTAGTTTAACAAATACGTAATTTACATGCTTTACAATTTCAATGTTGAATTGAAAACTTGAATTTCCACTTCCAAAGTTATCAAACTCATCAAAATTTAATAATTTGGATCGAAGCTATGAAGTAAATGCAGTCTACTAAAATTTGGTTGAATAATTCATGGCGAAATTTTAATATTTCTCAACCGGCCCCAATCTTTTACAACTACTGTAGGAGTCCAGGGTAATCCTGTGTACGTTCTAGGTCCTTCGTATTTTTTTATTAAATATTTCGTAAAATGTTAGGCGGATTACGACACATTTTTGAATGGCCATACTTTCACGTGCTAGAACTTCAGCGATTTTAAATAAAATCACGTGGAATTATTACTTCAATAATGTAAAACTTCATTAAGAAGCCCCTTGCAAGACTGGACAAGTTTACGCCTGTGGCGTAAAAAAATATTTGGGACGCCCATGCAGCTTATGGAAAACTATCCTTTGAAACAGTCAGGCCTGAGATTGAGAATTTTGCAAAGTACCTTGTCCTTTGAATTTAGGATTTAAACCTGCAGGTAAGAAAATCAGGTATATAGTCCCGGCGAAAGGATAGGCCAGCTTCTGAATCCACTATGACGTCGCCTTGAAAACTTGAGTAATTCTTGATTAACTTTCGTGCTGAATTATCTCTTCCAAATATAGAGTTAATTCAAAAGTCTACTATTATATTTTTGATTCAGAATTCATCTCTTTCGGTTAAAACTCCTATTATTTCGTTAAAAATATGGTGTTTATGTTCTTTAACAACAGCATTTTGTAAAATCGAAATCACTAATTAAAGACGAAACAAAAGTCTATTCCCAAGCTGAAATGCTGCTGAACTAAGGCATAATAAAGTTTGATTAAAAAATTGATACAGGTTGGAGAAAAGAAAAACATATACATTATTTTTATTAGGAAAATTAAAAAAAATATGTGAAAAATTCGAAATATTTTAAAAGATACTTAACTAAAATTCTCTAAGTTTTTTAAAAGATTCAAAAATAATTTAATAATTCAACATTTCAACAATTTTTGGACAGTACGCAGATTTTTGAAGATTTAGAAAAAATATTAGAAATGTTTTAAAAATGTTGAAAGTACTTGAGAAAATAAGAATTGTTCTTAAGATTCATGGAAAAATTTAAAACGATTTTTTATTTTAAAAAAATTAATTCAAAGAGAATATTTTAAAATATTTCGAAACATATAAAAAGATTTCTAACATTATTGTAAAGAATTCTGAAGAATGTAAGGTAATTATTTTAATTATGAAAATTAACAGAAAATAAGAAAAATTCGACTCATTTTGAAAGATATTTACCTAGAAGGCTTTAAGTTTTTGAAAACATTCAAAAATATTAAAAAATTAGAAAACGTTTCAAGAACTTTTTGAAACAAATGTAGATTTTGGAAGAATTAGAAAAAAAATTTAGAAACGTTTAAAGATTTTTGAAAGATTTGAGAAAATAAAAATTGTTCTTAAGATTCATGGCAAAATTTAGAACGATTTTTTTTCAATTAATTTAAACTCGAGTTTAAAGAGAATATTTTTAAATATTTCAAAACATATCAAGAGATTTCTAACATTGCTGTAAAGAATTTTGAAGATCGTGAGGTAATTCTTTTAATTATTCAAGTTAAAAAAAAATAAAAGTTCGAATTGAGAATAAAAATTTGTTCTTATGATTCATGGGAAAATTGGAAACGAATATTCATTTAAAAAAAATTATTATAAAGAGAATTTTTAAAAATATTTCAAAACATTCAAAATGATTTCTAACATTGTCAAAACGAATTCTGAAAATTGTGAGGTAATTATTTTAATTACACAAATTAAAAAAATATATATATATATATATATATGGTACAGGGACCCTCTATCCGCAACCCGAGGACGCGTTCGGTGGCTTTGTCATAGGCCCTTTGGTTCGATTCCTAAGGAATCATAGCCGAACCGAACCGAATATATATATGAGTATGTCACAAATTTTATTATATTATATATTACGACAGTGCGTCAGAACTTTTTCTATAGTTCGCAATAATAAAGAAATCTGTGTGATAATAAATATAGACCATTTTAAAGTTAGAAATCAAATGTTTTTCAGAGAACGTACGATTGTTTTTATGAGGCTTGAAACATAAAATATATTGCGAACGCGCTAATATAAAAATACTTTTTTTAATTTAATAAAAATTACGTTCAAGATGGGTTTCCTTCCTTTTATTTAACAATCTACATTTAAATATTGTACACACACACGCATACACACACACATATATACGTACGCAAGAACCCGCAACGTGTGCTCGCACTATGCCCGCACGACGTGCGACCTTTACGACGTGCGACGCATCTGTACCGCATAGGAGGAAGCATCTGCGTCATGGCTTGCCTTCAAGCCAATAAATATATACTTTAGGGACATTAAAATAATTCTAAGGAGTTTTGTATTTATTTCAATAATTTGAAGGAATTTCAAAGGATTTGGAATATTTTGGTGTATTGCAAAAGAATCCAAGGAATTTTCAAGAGATTTCAATAATTTTCACGAATTCAAAAAGATTTTAAATGATTCGAAATATTTTAGGGTATAGTTCATCAGTCTTTAAGGATTTTCAACCGATTTCAGTAATTTAATTGATTTCAGAGGAGTTTAAATGTTTTTAGAGCTTTGAAAAGTTTCAAGTTATTCTTAAAGATTTCAAGGGATTTCATAGAGCTTACAAAAATTGCATGGATTTCCAAAATATTTTGAAGGATTTGAAATGTTTCAGCATATTTTTATTAATCCCAAAAATTTTGTAACTGATTTCATTTATTCAATATGACTCAAAGGATTTGAAATATATATTATGGTATTTTAAAAGATTCCAAGGTATTTTCAAGAGCTTTAAAAAGTTTCAATTGATTTTAAACGATTTCAAAGGATTTGAAATATTTTCGGGAATTTTTAAAGATTACATTGAATTTTGTATTTATTTCAATAATTTGAAGAAATTTTTAAAGTATTGGGAATATTTTAAGGTATCTCAAAAGAATCCAAGGCATTTTCAAAAGATGTCAATAATTTTGAATAATTTCAAACAATTTTTAAGAATTTGAAAAATTTTAGAGTATTTTAAAAGATTCTGAGGCATTTTCAACTGATTTCAGTAACTTAATTTATTTAAGAGGATTTAAAATATTTTAAAGTATTTAAAAATATTCTAAGGCATTTTCAAGTGATTCAAAAAATTGTTGCATGGGGTATTAAACGTTAGGGTATCTTTATAAGATTTTAATAATTTGATGTAATTCAGAACGATTTTATATATTTTAGGGTCTTTGAAAAGATTCCAAAGCACTTTTGAGAGATTAAAAAGTTTTCTGGGAATTTCCAAGGATTTGAATGATTTCAAGGTGTTTGAAAAATTTGCATGGGGTATTAAAGAGTTTCCTGGAAGTTTAGAATATATGGAACGATTTTGTAGGACCTTTGCGAGGTTTTATGACATTTTGAATGATCTCAAGTGATTTCATAAGGGTTCCGAGGATTTCAATCACTTTAAGGGATTCTAAAAGCTTACAAAGTATTTTAATACATTTTTCAGGATTTCAGGTAATATCAGATTTCATATAATTTCAAGGGATTTTATGATATTTCAATAGATTTCTAAGAATTTATTCACATGAATTCATGGATTTCGTATGATTTCAAATATTTTCAATTATTTCAAGGTATTATCAAAGATTTGAAAGAATTTGAAAGATTTTAGGATATTTTAAAAGATTCCAAGAAATTTGTAATTAATTCAAATAATTTAAAGGGGTTTCAATGAATTTGAAAGATTGGAGGTATATTTGAAAACCAAATGAATTTCTAAGAGCTTCAAGAAATTGCAATGCATTTCAAAAGATTTTAAAGGATTTGAAATATCAAGGGTTTTTTTAAAAATCGCAAAGGGATTTCAAAGAACTTTAAACAGTTATAAGTGATTTCATAAGCTTTCAAAGAATTTGCAGTATTTTAGGAATTTTCAAAGATTCAAAAGGAATTTATAATTGAAATTTTTAATAAATATAACAATTTTTTAATTAATTTTTAAATGGCTTCCCTTTCCGGTACCGAATGGTAAAGTACGCGTTTTTGTTCTGTGCTATCTTTTTTTGTTTTGGCGACGGGTGTGGAGGTGTGATTGAGGTAAAAGTTGATAAGGGAGGTGAGTGTAGTGAAAGGTGTGTGTGGTAGTGTGGGGGAGCTTTTTTGTAAGGCTGAACGTGTTAAGAGGGACGTTGAAAGTGCTTATTTGGAGGTTAGTTGCCGATGACGCAAAAGAGAGAGGGAAGATAGGCACTAGGCCAGCATGTTTGTTGCGAGGAGTCCAGTGGGGTCCAGCAGAGGGCAGCAGCAGGAAGGGGGAACAGCTGACAGAAGGACTCGAGGTAGGCCATCAAATCGAGATCTGCCTAATAGATCCAGATCTGGTAGCTTAGGATTTATAGTTTAATCTTAATATTTCATTTTTACACAAATTTAGGAAACTTGAAAGCTCTAAATTATACTGATCACTTTAATAACTATGATGCAATTATTATAAACTTTAATGAACTCCTTTACCAAAAATCCCTTCAATCAATTAAATCAGAAATTAAAAAAATATTTAATAAAAAATTACTGAACTGAAAGACCTTATTTCATTAAAAATAAGAACAAAAATGAGATCTACTTTCTATTCTTTTAGTTTTACTCAACCGCTTTGTAAATAATCATCAACAAGTAAATTTTATTAAAATTCTCGCATATAAATATAGGAAATACAAACTTTATTATCTACTTTAATAGAATTTCTAACAAATGTTTCCATTATAGAAAATTTTATAGTTTACTCTTAAAATATCATTTTTACACAAACTTATTAGAAAACTTAAAAACTCTAAATTATACTTATAAATTTAAAAAATCTTATGTAGGTATATATTACATACTTTAATGAACTATCTGAAAATGACTTGAGTCAGCTAAATCAGAAACTAAGAAAATATTTAATAAAAAATTACAAAACTTGAAAAAACCATATTTTATTCAAAATAAGATAAAGTTTTAGATTGTAAATAATAAATAAATACAAAATTTATTCGCTACTTTAATATGATTCCTAGCCAATATGTCAAATCTAGAAAAATTTTATAATTTAATCTTAATATCTTTCATTTTTACACAAATTTAGGAAACTATATAAAGCTCTTCAATTATACTGATCACTTAAAGAAATTTGATTATAGTTACTGTAACAATGTAACCACTAACCAGTTAATTTTATTGGTAACGATAGTGGTAACGAAGTTACTTTTGTAAATAAGTAACGAATTGGTAACTATATATTTTTTTGGAACCGTAACTATAAACTCGTTACTTTTTCAGTTACTTTCGAAATGTAGTTCAGAAGTTTTTCGTTTAGATCTAGATTTAAAACATATTATTCTTTTTGCAACCATTTTTTTTTATCGAATCAAGGGATGGAAAAGTCTCAATGACGAACGCTTTTTCAAAGCTAAAAAATTGTTCATAACGTACAATACTACTATGCCGAGCAGCGCATCCAGTCAAAGATTCTTTACGAGAGAAATCATATTGAGCTTACAGACTGAACGACGAAGCTTTCGAACAATTATTGATGTTACCGATAACTAGTTCCTTTTAAAAAGTAACATGCTCATCTACAGATAATCGAAAATGAGTTTCTTATATCGATGGAATGGTAGAAAAAAAGATACATCCGTTTATGAAAATCGTTTTTTAAAATAATTAATATAATTGAAGATAATTTGTTGTTAATTATTGTAAAAAAGGCGTATCTGCAATTCTGGCGAGTCGTGTAAAAAGCAGGATCTGTAGGAGATTGAAGGGATCTGCAGGAAATTGAACTACGCAATACGGCATCTAAAATTACGCAAGAAAGGCGGATCTTGCAGATGCTGCTTGTTACCCAAACACTGACCGAGTCTTAGGGGACGTGACATTTCTTAAGAAAGCAGTACAAAGACCCAGCTTTCTTCACGTTATGGGACCTCAGAAAAGGCAGCAGTCTATGTTTATACAAAGAAAATAATTCCTAACTTCAAAATGAACAACTAAATCCAGCCAACCAAACATAATTTTATTGAATTATAAAAAAATTGTTATTGTATACGTAGTTAATTGTATGGAATAATAGTTTGCAATAAAATTATTATAATTTAAAAAAGTATGTAAAATTTTTTCGTAGATTCTGCTTTTTTGTGAACACCAAGGCTGCTTTCCGAAAACAGTATCGACTGATCCGCCCTTTTTACTTGAGTTCGGTATCCGTTTTTGGCCGGATCTACATTTTTTATAACAAATTACCCATTTTTTGTTTTTTTTTGTTAGAAATTTTGAAAAGCCATTTAAATGAGTGGTGTATACGAATAATGATTTGAACAGTTTTCAACGATTATCTCGGGTTTTTTTTTTGTAGATCCTGCTTTCTTTAAATATCACGGCTGATTAATGAACTCAATTCCTGAAAATGGCTTCGATCATTTAAATCGGCAATAGAGGGAAAACGCCGAGAGAAACTTGCACCAGGAGAAAACCGGGATAAAGCCGGGAGAAAAATATTACACCGGGAGATTTCGCGTATTTCATAATTCGCGCGATTTGTAATTTATGAGTAAAAATTATTTTTTTTGTTGAGAGAAATCACATTTTTCAGTAAAAAAATCTATCCAGCCTTTTTGAATGTCACTTGATACTTCATTATGCGATACTTATCAATAAGATATTTATCGTCTTTGAAATTTCTATAATTTTAATTTAAAATTATGGTATTGAATGTGCAATTCTAAACGTTTAATGTTTAAGTCCTTGAAGCTAAAGTTTTTTCTTAAATTAATTTTTAGATTAATTTTTGTAAATTTGGAATTTTAAAGTTCAAAATATTTTAGTTTCAAAGTCAAATATTCAAAATGTCAGGATAATTTCACAATTAAACATTAAAAATTTCATATTGAAATCCTTGATAGTCAGTTTTGAATTCAATAATTTTAAATGTAAATATAAAGCAATTTCGAATTAAAAGCTTAAAATTGTATCACTAACACGCGTATCTTTCAAAATGAGACTTGGAAAAGGGTTTCGAGTGACTTTCTGTGACCAGTCACTAACACGTTATTTTTTAAAGGGAGACTTGGAAAGGGGGTTCGAGATGTGACAGATAACTCTTTTATGACCAGTCACGAACACGCGTATTTTTTAAAGTGAGACGTGGAAAAGGGATTCGAGATGTGACGGATCACTTTTCTGTGTCCAGTCACTAACACGCGTATATTTTAAAGGTCGATACTTGGAATGGGGGTTCTATGTGACAGCTGACTCTTCTGTGACCAGATACTCACAAGTATTTTTTGAAGGGGGGAACTGGAAAAGGCTCCGATACATGATAGATTACGAGACTCTAACCAATAAAGTTTTTAATATTTTTTTAAGCAATGCTTACTGCCAAAAAAGTTGAAATGCGAAAAGAAATCTCGTTGATGTCAAAATTTTCCGTGCTAGAAAATTCAAATCAGGCAAAATTTGCCGTCCTTAGAGAATTTAAATCAGGCAAAAAATTCCGGACTACAAAATCGAAATACAGCAAAAAATGCCGGACTACAAACTTAAAATACGACAGAAAATGCCGTAATACAAAATTAAAATACGGCCAAAATTGCCGTACCTGTATACACTACGAATTTTAAAATAATTCAAATGAATATTTAAGGAATTTGAAAAGACCCCCAGGCATTTCCAAGAGATTTCAATAATTCTGAGGAATTTCTAAAAAATTGTAAAGGATTTGAGAACTTTTAGAGTATTTTAAAAGATGTCAAAGCATTTTCGAAAGCTTCAAAAAGTTTCAAGTGATTTTTAAAGTATCGAAGGATTTCAATAATTTGAAAGAATTTCAAAGGATTCAGAATAATTTAGGATGCTTTCAAAAATTGCAAGGGATTTTGGAAAGGTTAAAAAAATTCAAGGAAATCCAAAATATTTTGAAGGATTTTAAATATCTTAGGGTACTTTGAAAGATTCTAGGAATTTTTAAATTGATTTTAGTAATTAAAGGTTACTCATAGGATTTGAATTATTTTACAGTATTCTAAAAGATCTAAGGCATTTTCAAGAGCTTTAAAATGTTTGAATTGATTTCCAAACATTTTAAAAGATTTGAAAATTTTAAGAGTATTTCAAAAGATTCTAAGGAATATTAAATTGGTTTCAGAGGATTTAAAACATTTTGGAGTATTTAAACAGATTCTAAAGCATTTTCAAGAGATTTTAAAAAAATTTACATTGGGTATTGTATCAAAGAGTTTCCTAAAATTTCGAAAATGTAGATCGATTTAATAGAACTTATGGCAGGTTTCAGGGTATTTGAAAGGAATTTCAAAGGCTTTGAATGACTTTAAGAGAAATTAACCAATTTTTCTGGGAGTTTGAAGAATTTTTTCGAACTTCGGAATATATGAAACTATTTCATAGGACTTGCAAGGTTTCAATTTTAGAATATTTAAACGAATTTTATGAGATTTCCGAAGATTTAAATTATTTTAATGCATTTTAAAAGCTCTCAAGGTATTTTAATAAATTTTCCAAGATTCAAGAAAATATTATAAAATTACACACAATTCCACTGAAGTTTATAATATTTTAATGTACATTAAGTACATTAAGTACATTAAGAAGTGAGGGATTTTCTAGGTTTTCACAGATTTATAGATATTTTAAAATATGTTTTGCAAATAATTTGAATTCATTTGAAATTAATCCTGAATTATTTCTAATAATTTCAGATTACTTTTATTATCTCTTTCGAGTATCGTTATTTTACCAGAATTTTTTAAATTTAAGTCAATAATTCCATTCAGTTCAATGGATGTTTTTTTAAGTTTTCAGTTTGTGTGTAATTCGTCTTGACGTGTTTTAAACTAATTTTAAATTCTTCAACATATAATAAAATTTTCTTGAATTCCCTTGTATTTTTTCAAAATCATTTTAAACTTACTAAATTCAACTACATTTTTTGGAGTGTTAAATTTTTTCCAATTTATTTCCATTTTTAATTGTTTGAAGTTTTATGAATTGAATTCTTCGGAATGCTCTGAAATCCAAAAGAACATTAGTCACACTATTCATACACATATTTGCTTTAAGCCACTTTTTGGATTAGAAATGAGTCTTGCTTCAAAAAAATTCGAATTAAAAATTATTGGTTCGCACTCACCAGATGTTCTCTGGAAATCTGCTTTTAGACAGCTTCGCATTCAAAATACAATACATTCGAATAATTTTCAATTCGATGTTTTTTGCAAGGCAATTTCTCTGCTTTTTCCGGTTTAAATAGGTAACTTTTTTCAAATAAATTAGGTTGTGGCCGTCCTTAGAATAATATAAATTACAAATTCAGACCACGGGCTCAACACACTATTGACACTATTTGACACTTTCTTCAAGTGATGACGTTATTTTGCTACTATTTTGAAAAAAAAATACAATAAAGACAGTATTTTCAAATCAAAAACACGAATTTATCAACCAAGATAGATTTTTTTAAACAATAAAAAATGTCATAAGAAATGTTGAATTTTCAAGCCAAAAACATAAACTTTCAACAAAACTGTTGAATGTTCAACTAAATATTTAAATTTTCACTCAAAAAGATGAAATTCTAGAACTGTTACATATCCTTACAGTAACAGCGTTACAGAACAATGTGACCTATATGTTCCTTTCTTGGAACACATGTGACATTCTAGTGACATAACAGTTATATCACTCTGTTCTATATTAGTTACATCACAGAATTCTAGAACTGTTACATATCCTTACAGTCACAGCGTTACAGAACAATGTGACCCATATGTTCCTTTCTTGGAATACGTGTGACATTCTAGTGACATAACAGTCCTATCACTCTGTTCTATATTAGTTCCATCACAAAATTCCAGAACTGTTACGTATCCTTCCAGTAACAGCATTACAAAACAGTGTGACCTTTATGTTCTGTAATTGTTCTGGCACACGATTGTAACACTGTTATGTATAAATGTTCCCTTTTTGTTTTGTAACATTTACAGAACGTGTCCGCTGGGTTATATCCTATTCTTGTTATGACTGACTCAGCTTTTGTAGACGCAATATCTCTTTATCTAAACATTCATTCTATTACTTAAAACATACGTTCGTCTTTTATAAAAGCTTCATAAGTGTCTGTTCTTTAAGTCCACCTCATTAATTAAAATTTATTATACCTGGAAATTAAGCTGCAATTTCTTGCAAAGCCTGGACAGTAATATATTTATTTATTTCTTCAAGCATCAGAGTATAATCCCATATGCACGGCTTCTCTCTAAATAACTCAATGAGTTTAATGATATTGTTTACACTAAAAGTGGCAATACTATTTTCTATCTTAAAAGACGTTTCTCAACAAAATACATGAATGCTCAACCAAACAGCTGAATTTTCAACTAAAGAATATCAGTTTTCAACCAACAATGGAATAATTAACTTATCAGTTAATAAACTTAATTTTCAACCAAACTGATGATCTTTCAAACTAAAATGGTAAGTCTTCAACTGGAATAGTTCCATTTTAAGGCAAAAAAATTAATCTTCAACTAAAAAAGATAAATTGTCAATGGAAAAATGAATGGTTAAATTTTGAGCTCAAAAAATAAATATTCGACTAAGGAGATTAATTTTTAATTAAAATGATGGAATATTTAATTAAAATAGTTACATTTTTAGTTTTTAAAAAAATTTTAAGAAAAAAAACTAGTTTAAATAAAAAATTGTTAAATTTTCAAAAAAGTGATGAATTTTCAACTAAAATGATGAATATTTATCTGGCACAGTTGAACGAAAACTGTAGCAGTTGATATTTAAATCAAAAAAGATATATATTTTTAATAAAAAACGGTTGAGTTAAACCAAAGAAGAATTTTCAACAAAATACGTGAATTATTTTCTACCAAATACTTTAATTTACAACTGAAAACGATCAATTTTCAACCACAAATAGAATAGGTAAATTTTCATTTAAAAAACTAATTTGAAACAGAAAAAAATGAATTTTGAACAAAATAGTTAAATATAGTAATATAAAGATACTTTTGCAAATGTAGAATCATTGTTCTTCAATTTCATATTGCAGAGAGATGAATCCTGAATAAAAAATGTAGTAGTCGATGTTTGAAGTAAAAAAGATTTAAATTAAAAATAAAAAACAGTCGAATTCAACCAAAAAAAGAAGAATTTTCAACATGTATTTCATTTTCAACTAAGAAAGCTTTTTTAGTCAAGAGAAAAGTTGCAAACAAACTTAAATTTTTTATCAAAAAGATGCATTTTCAACCAAGAGGATTAATTTTTTCCATAAAGAACGAATTATCAACAAAATAAATGAATTTTTAACCAGATACTTGATTTTCCAACAGAAACGATACATTTTCAACCAAAAATAGAATAGGTAAATTTTCATTTAAAAAACTAATTTGAAACAGAAAAAAATTCTCTAAAAGGTTGACCTGGTCTACATATTCTGTATCTAAATATAGTTTTGAAAGATATAAAATAAGTTAAAAGTTATCGGAAAGAAAAAAAGAGTAGTTTACTTCATAAAATTACAAACGAAATTAGTGAAAATGAGAACGGCAATTTAATATCAGACTTCACGTACCAAGTTCCACATTCCCAGGTGTCAAAATACTCGTATTCTGATAAATTGTATGACTTGTTTTCTGTTCATTAACGATTCTTGGTGTTTGCTTTTTAGGTGATTTAAAACTGTTCTCTGGATGATCTCCTGGTCTACATATTCTGTATCTAAATATAGTTTTGAAAGATATAAAATAAATTAAAAGTTATCGGAAAGAAAAAGAGAATAGTTTACTTCATAAAATTACAAACGAAATTAGTAAAAATGAGAACGGCAATTTAATATCAGACTTCACTTACCAAGTTCCACATTCTCAGGTATCAAAAGACTCGTATTCTGATAAATTGTATGATTTGTTTTCGGTTTACTAACGATTCTTGGTGTTTGCTTTTTAGGTGGTGTTTGATTTATATTCCATTTTAAATTTGCCGCGCCCGACGCCACCTAATGGGGTACGTTCCAGGAGACCACCCGGGTGCACTCGAGTGCACTCGGAGCCGTTCAGCGGCACTAGATGAGTGGGCGGATCCACCCGGGTGAACCCTTCAGAGATCACTAGGGTGAAGAGTGGGGGTCACTCGATGGGTGACTATTTCACCCAGCGAAAATAGGTAGGTGGGACTATCCGCAACCCGAGGACGCGTTCGGTGGCTTTGTCATAGGCCCTTCAGTTCTATTCGAAAGGAATAGAAACCAAATCCGAATGGCGACCGTGACAGGACGTGATATATATATATAAAATAAAATTGATCTTTTATTTGGTTTAAAGAAACAATTTATTTCGTTCAAAACAATGAAATTAAATCAATTATTTCCTAAATTGTTACAAGTACTTTATTTCAGTATAAAAAATTGTTTGAATTGAACAATTTTTTGGGGAAAATATTTTGACTTTGAATTTGAAAAATGAGGTTAAAGACACAATTTATTAAATTCAAACATAACTTTTTTTGGCTATGGATACCAAAAAAGCAGAGGTGATTGAATTAACGGCTAAACAAAGTTTATCAGAAATTTTATGGGACGTTTTGTCAAACACTGATGAATTTATGTTACTATACAGGTTTTAAATCCTTTCGATTTTTTTTGTTTGAATCATTTTATTTCATTAAATTCTTGGTTTTACAGTGATCATTATCCTAATGTTAATTTTATACCTCCGCGTTGAAAGAACTTCTATTGTGTAATATGCTCCTAATCTGTTTTTAAATTTGGTATGTTGCTTATTGCTAAAAGTATAGTTATTTTCTTTTTTGTGAATGTGTTTTGTGTCATTTGTGTGAAACTGTCACTTTTACCGTCTGACATCCTCATTATGTTATAATAATATCATAATATCCAAGCGGATAAACTTATTTACCAATATCATAGAGCGATCGTTTTTGCATGAAATCTTTTCCAAATCACATTCCAAGAAGAAGGCAACAGAAATCTGGAGATTGGAAAATCCATATAGTGATTTCACTCACGTGAAAGTGGATTTTCATATACATCTCGATTTAGGATGCCTAACTCCAGGGTTTGTTCAGGGCGATGTCTCGACATTATCACCGCAACGCGAGTATACTTGTCATCTTTGATAAGAATTCAATTGTTTATTTTATTTCGTCATTTTTGTGTCATTGTGGTTGAATCATATTCCTGTTAGCGTCTCATTATTTGATTTGCGCTGTTTAGTCTTACCAATCTCATCATTCTCATTCGCAGGGTATTTGAACTCACATTTAATTAATTTCAGCTGAAATATTTTATTCTACAATGAATTTACTCAAATCTATTTCCTTTTCTTTTCTTTCTTTTTCTATTTTGAAAAAGTGGGGCTGCTGTTGAAAATGTGTTTGAATTTTGAATGACGTGAAATTTCTCGATTTATTAGATTTGAAATTTAAAAATAAAATCTGCTGTTAACTCTCAATTTGCTTACAAATACTGTTCATTCAATTTCTATTCTTTATGGCGGCGAAATATTTCCTTGTTTTTGCGAATAAGACTCCTAAATTCTCTTCTTTGATAAGAGAATAAAAACTTAATTTAATTGAATAAACAATTATATTCCTTGCCATTAATTCGAAGCCTCGGCAGAAATAACGTTTGGTCAACACAAGTTTTGTGTCTAAATAGTTGAGGTTATTTATTTCACATAAATCTCAACCGCCAAAGTGTATTTTTCTAAACCCACGTTTGTTTTATTTTTAATAACTGCCGAGCTTTAAATTCTTAATACAGAGCGGTTTATCATTCAAATTTTGAGTGTATACCAGATATCATGATTTCAAGTATTTCTAAAGATTTTACAAAATTTCAAAACATTAAAGAATATATGTTTGAATTGAAAAAAATTTAATGTTAATTTTTCCGAAGTATTTCGAAATGTGTCAAGGCCTTATAATTATATTTCAAGTAATTTAAACAGATTTCAAGCGATTTGAAACTTTCTTCCTGAATTCCAAGGGATTTTAAAACCAATTTAAGAAATTCCAAAGAATTTTATAGTATTTTATGGTCATTACAAAGATTTTAAGCGATTTCAAATAATTTGAACAGAATTTCAATAATTGTTAAATATTGTAAAAGTTTCAAATAAAGGATTTTCGATGTATTTAATAATATTTGAAAGCATTTCACAAGATTTCAAGTTATTTCTGAAGATTTTACGGAAATTCAGAGGATCTCCAGGAATTGTGAAATATTTCAAGAGATTTCAATGGGTCTCTAGTTAGTTAGTTTTAGGACGGGCGAGGAGCCCATGGAGAGCACCTCTGGCGCTCAAGCTATAAAGCCTATTGTGCCACGCCCTTACTTATTCGCTCTCAGCAGTCGACCCGAGACCTCTTGACGAAGCCTATTATGTTGACTGCTGATTGTTTTGAAATTTTCTCTGGTCCCATAAAATGGGCCTCGAGGGTCTGTTGCCTAACCCCAGCTAATGCCGGGTACTGACATAGTACATGCAGGGATGTTTCATCATCCCTGCCGCATCTCCTGTACTCTGTCGTGAAGTTATACCTCATTTTGTGCATATGAAAGTTTAAGTAGTTGTGTCCAAATAGGATCTGTACCACTGTCCTTATATCTTTCTTGGGTAAACCTAGGATTTTCCTGACTCTGTCCATCCTATGGGTATAACCCAGGATGGATTTAGCCTAACGGTAGCCCTGGATCTGTTCCCAGTATTCCCGGTGTTTTGTTCGGATCCAGCTTTTAATGGCCAAACCGATACAGCAAGACGCTATTCCCCATATATATATATATATATATATATATATTTATACTCACTTAGCAATTAGTGGTTTGGTGCCGTTCAAGTATCACGTAACGCACTTAAGGGCGTTCGCCAAGTGGTACTATGTATTACATGGAATGGGTGGAGGTTACTGAAAGTCGATGTTACGTAACGCTCCCTTCATGATATTAAGATACATGTTATCTTCAAAAATTGTAATTTGCATGTATTTTTTATTATTTTATTATATGTAGGATGTAAATAAAAAAAAGTCAATTCAACGTTACGTATCATTCTGTCGAAGCGAGGGGAGGGGGTGTACAACGCGTGTTACTAAGCGTTACACACAGGGTGAGAGGGTCTTGAACCACCAAAAAGTGCGTTACGTAACATTTTTACGGCCCATTTTCCAGTATAAAAATTAGTCATATTGGTTTTATTTTGTAATTTTGGTCCACCCTGTTGGAAAAATAAAACTGAGGACAAATGGCAAATTAGATAAATAGAAATGTGGCTTAATAGAAATTACGACAAACTGCAACTTAAATAAATGAAAATTAGGTTAAATCGTAAACACGAATTAAAAAAAAATTAAAAAAACACGAACGCTTTTAGGTAACTTCATTTCCGGTGAAATAATATTTGGGGAATATTCATGCGCCCCAAAAAATTAACTGATACATTTGGAAAGTTCGCTTCCAACAGATAGGCGTAACTTTCTGTACATTGAGAAAAAAGATCTAATATAATTTGAACAATTTCGAATAAGAAATTAATATATATATATACTGCAATAAGACTTTCACTTTCAATGAGATGTATATTATTATATTTACCAATAGGCTTAGGGAAAATCGATAAAATGAAACACAGAGAAACAATCAAGGTCCTCATTTTGATGAGAGCGTAACTAATGAATACTGTTCAAAAAGTTTCAGCTTATATAAGGATACTTGTCGCTATCTCATTGGTCTTTATTAACTGTTAGTATTTCATGATGATGTTCCTCATACAATAAAGTTGCCAAATACATGAAATTTGCGAGATTATTATTTACAATACAGAGGTGCAAAATTATCTACTGCGCAGTGGAGAGATCAATATTTGTTGAAAACATGGTAACATTTTATCTTTAGATCAAAAAGAAGGTACATGTATGTACATATAGTATGCAGATTAAAATTGAGAAGAATTGAGTAAGTAAAAATGAATGTAAAATGATGAATTACAAATTCAATATAGAATCGATTATTTATTAAAAGAATAGGATTCAATTTTATTAAAGAAAGTCCATAATTACTTTCCTCACGCAACAAAATTTAATAAGGCAATTAGCTTCTACAAAACTGCCCAAATCATTGTATTGAGGGCATGTACCAAACTCTCACGTGACTAATTCTGTTAAACGAACTCACTTATGAACTTATCGCTCGAATAAATTTTCCATAACAGACAGACGTTTGACTTCCTTTCCTTCACGTCTGTCTGGTATGAAAAATTTATTAAATTTGTTACTTCATGAGTAAGCTCATTTCAAAGAATTGATGACGTAACAGTATTCTGCATAATTCGGGAATACAGTTAGGAAATAACCCTCGAACGTTCTGTTTGAGGGTTTCAAATTCATGACATTACCCCTAATTAAAACTCATTTCAAACGGTCAGTCTCTTTATTCAACACATTCCAAAGTTTATGAAATTTTGTAGTTCAAAAAGAAAAATACTAAAAAATCATATAAATAAAACTTAAATATATTTGAATAAACTATGTTTTGTTTTGAAACAGCCAACTGTAACCTGAATTGAATGATTCTTATAGATTTAAATGAGCTATGTGACGTTATGAGTTTCAGATGTCATACAAAATCGGAACTTCAAGTCAACATTTTTGATTAGTAAGTAATTTGGAGAAATGAAATAAGCTTTAATTCAAGTTTCAAAAACTTAAAAAAGTTGAAAAACTAGTTCTGCTTTTGATTCCACATACTAATAATAATAGGCCATAATAGGCCCTTATAATATGTGACCGTCCGCGAAGAAAGGGACCTAATGCGTCAAAATTAAATTTTACAGGACGGGCGATCGTAGCAGAGGCCGCTAGTCAGCATTTGAGTAGTGGGGATGCGTCTACGAAAAGCACTCCCTCCACTTGCCACACACTTTTAGCCACATGCCAGTGGAACTCACGGACACGTCACGTATAGTTGCGTGGTAAGTGGTGGGGCTGACTTTCGTAGTCCTCTCGTTCGGTCTCCGCGTACGCTTGTCATGCCTATGTTTGTAGCTTAATAATAAGAGAAGTAATTAACTTAAAGAATTTCTGATTATTGGTAATGAAGGAGTAACTCAGAAACTATCGATTGGCGTAAAAAAATGAAAATCGATTTTTTCCGCATTAGGTCCCTTTCTTCGCGGACGGTCACATATATATAATTGAAAACTAAAGGTTAACAACCACCGCAGGGTCCCACTGGGAGCAACTACCATCTAAAAAATGACATCGGCTCCGAGTAGGACCGCGGTAAATCCCACTCATGGCCACATCTCACAACCGTAAGATGGGTGGTATATATATATATATATATATATATATATCTTTTTTTGCTCTGCTGCCAGTGACGATCCTTTTCGGCAGCACGCAGCAGAAGAACGAAGGCACCCATTGGCCGAGATCGACAGGCCAGCCATCTTCACTCCAACCGACCAATCGAGAGGCAGGACGCGAAGAATCGAGAAGGAAGGAAGCGAAGAAGAACGCGGCACCTGTCACTTGTGTTCTTTGACTCGATGGTGCTAGCCCGTGCGACCTGGCCTGTAGTAATTTAAAGAGAACTAAGGAGAGGATTAAACGATGGAAAAAGACATGGAAAGCTACGCGAGATGGTTGCAAGGTGAGTGGCCTCTATAATAACACCTCAGTGCCATTAGTATTGTTTCTCTGCCTCCCCCCTTCCCCACGCGGTGAGACTTCCGTGACCGCGTGTGTAACGTAGTGGGTAACTAGTGTCGACCGAGACTTCCGCGACACCCGGGAGTGAGGCACGCCCGACTCAAGGTCCGACGATGAATAGTTGAGCCGGGCGTCCCTCCAGGAAGCCGAGGTGTGGACACGCGTTGTACACGTCAGGGGACGTGGTGCAAACGCGGACGTCTCGGGCGGCCATTTTGGAGTAGCGGGTCTCTCTGGCGTTCCGTCGGCCATTTCTGGTGTTTACGATGTCGCCGTAATTGTGTGATTATATACGAACATTGCTATTGTTTTTTTTTGTGTTTTGAGTAAATAAATACTGATTTCGATTTTTTATAAACTTTAGCGGTCGTGAGTGTCTTACTGTCATCAGTTAGATTATTAATACTCTCTCTCACTCGATTGATCTCATCCCTCTTCTCGTGCTCGACATAGAGCTGGCCGATCGGCCTAGTGCTTGCGACGAGACCGGAACCTACGGGGCTCGGATGAGTTTTCCTATCTGGCGCCTGATAAATAAAAAAAAAAAACGAACTTTGGGGGTTGTTCGTGAGTCGAAAGAGTGCGACTCACGAACTCGGTAGAATCCGTTGATTGTGTCACAGCTACAGGTGAGTGGCAGCCAAAAATTAATTCAAATATAACTAAGTTTTCCAAGCCTGGGCCATTCCCGGCCAGGACGTGACTAGCCGTGGTGCACACGTAGTTTTTGGAAAACTTGGTTATAAATGACGCCCAACATAGAGGGCCGTCACAGGTTGACGCGAACGGAGTGAGAGAGAGAAGGGGAACGAAAAGTGACGGTTAATAGCCAGAAGTGACCGACGAATATTCCTATCTGCTTACTATGATTAATAGTAAATTTTTTTTTTTTCGTTTTCCTACATTTGCTTGGCTCTCGCTTGTAGAAATAGGTACCACCCCCTCACCCCCTCTTAACTAGGAATAATAATTTTTTCTGTCTGCGCAAATAAATTAGGTAATAGGTATTTGCGCAGAATGCAATGAATTCAGGCTACCTCTTTTAAAAATTCGAACTGAATTTTAAGTGAAAAATTGTATTGTTATAAATAATGAAAAAAAAAATTGAGTGAGAAAAAAAAAGGATTTTATCTTCCTTAGAAATTCTTCAAGAATTTAGAAATCCTACGACGAACTTTGGAGACGTTTTTTTTTTCTTTTTAGGTATCTTTGAGAATTTTTGAGAAAATTTCGGGTAATTTTCGGTTGTTCGAAAATAAAATTTAAGGGAATAAAGAGAAATCGTCCCCAGTTTTGAGTTTTACCGGTCACATTCTCTTTTTTTGAGAGAGTCGACTTCAGATAAGTCGGTATAATGGATTCTTTTGACCACATGGAGGGGGAACCGAGACAAGTCGATACGCGGGAAGACCCCGGCTTACCGGAAAGTTCGGCTAATAGCGAAACGCAGTCCGTAACCGGAGCCGCGTCAGAAGGCTTGATCAAGGGGCAGGATAGGCAGGCTAGGCCAGTCTAGGCGCGGTAATGGCACAATTGCCAAGTTGGGCAAACGACTTAACAGGAGAGATTCTTAGGCCAATCCTCAGAGGGTTGAAGCTAAATACGAGCGGGGTGGATGAAGTTTTGCGGGAGCGAGTGGGGCGGTACCTCGCGCGTCAGGGGGGTAACCAGGCGGTACCCTGGTACCCAGAGTAAGACGACCCCCAGGAGTTTGTACCAAGGGATGAGGGGACCAGCGCGAATATAATGGGCCCCCCAGAGGGCACCAGACAGCGGATCGGGTTTCACCAACCCTTCACGATGCTAGAGACAACACCTCATGGGCATCGACAATGGCCAGGGATGGGGGGAGACCAGGCCCCGAGAGGTGCGCTATCACCAACCTACACCCCACCTCCCAGCAGAGACGTGGAGAGATGTGGAGGGGGGATGAAGGAGCAGTGGCATCACCTACTCAGGCGGAAACATCGGTTGGGGGGAACGCGAGATGCACTAGGGATGGGGATCCGCGTTTCGCGAAAGTTAATACTAGGCCACGCGGGACAATGACGAGGGCCAGCGGGACAGACGAGCGAATTGACGCGTCCCTACATTTGACCCATCTAGTTTCCAGGGGAAGTGCGGTACCCCAACAGTACCACGGGGCGAGTCGGAGGTCGCAGAGCCCCGGAAGGGCTCAGGGCTGGCTGAGACATGACCGAGATTACCAAGCCTCGGTACCACTAAGCCGTGGTGTGACGACACCCTGGGCAAGTGGACCAACCGGTCAGGCGGCATACTACCCACCGACAGTGAGGCGGCTTATTTTGTTCCTGAAAATATTCTCTACAATAAATACAATTCGTGGTAGTTTCAATAAAACAGAAGTTTTACCCAAGTTAAACTTACCAAAAACAAATAATTTTTCACTTCTAAAATAATAACTGGCTATAACTCCCACAAATAAAATTATGTAAAACTCTCCTTAGTAATAAAAGAATGATAAAGTAAATGTGCAAGGAAAGATAAAATCGGAAACACCAAATAACTTGTTTTTAATAAACAATTACATATGGAAGTATGTAAAAAAAGTTACACTTATATTCTCCTTCCAAATCGTTTACTTCACTTTGATGCTGCTGTCCGGCAGACCCCGCCCACTGCCATGTACCAATCGGAGCAATCTGCCGGATACCAACATAGCGCCCGGCACCGAACATCTATACACAGCCAAATGTAAAGCTGAACATAGCAACCAAAATATTGATTAGGAAATCATTATGTGTAAGATTAGTTACAAATTCTGTTCAAAATATTATTAGTAATAATACCAATTATTTCCTTATGAAGGTATTTTAATAATGAAATGAAAAGCACTAAAAGGCAAACTTGTATGCTTTTTTAATTTGCACAGAAGCATTAAATGAGTGCAGATCATTTTTTTTTGTCTCAAACCATTCCCATGCATAACAGTAATTTATTATTATTAACATTTTAAGCCTAAAATGTCATACCTCAAACATAATTTGCGTTCTCTTTTTTAAATTCACACTCGCCTCAAGCAAAAATATTTCTACCCAGATCCCGATTTCCAAAAATATATTTTTTATTCCGTTTTCTCTAGGATTTTTGAAATTAGAAAAAAATTCCAACACAAAGAACAAAATATTTTTTTATGTAAATATTAGGAGGAACGGTGCAACTACTTTTAGTTCAAACTCTTAAAAAATATATATATTAAGTTGAAAATTAACAAAATGGCAACCAGTTTTTTGAAAATTATGACTTTTTTTTAATAGGCAAGATATGGTGTATTACAAAAAGCTCTTTTCCATTTCTTTATATTTTTCACCGTTTTTCCAAAAATATAAATTTTTTCTCAGAAGTTTTTTTGGTGTAGCAAAATATCGAAAACTGAAAGAGAAACTTTTTGTAGAACTCTTCGAAATTACCCTTTTTCTCTTGACTTTCTTTCCATATCTCTCCCAAGTTTTGAAGAAAATAAAAAATATTTTCAGAAAAACGCGTATCATTTTGTTTAATTTATGACTTTTTTATATTTTTTTCGGATTTCTGAACAATAAGAAGCCCCAAATCAGTGTCCGAAATAAAGAGTTAATTAACTAAATTATTTGGAAAAATACACCGAATTTTTAAAAGAAGTGCCTGTATTTAATAAGGATAATAAGGTATTTAATTGTATTGGAAAATATATCGAATTTAAATAAAAGTTTCTGTATCCAGTATGTTTTTCAAACTTGTTTTGTTTGCTAATAATAAAAAAAATGTCAGAGAAACTATTTTTAAAACTCTTCAGAAGGAAGAATTTTTCTTCTGAAATTTTTTCTATACACTAAGGGTCCCGGGGCATAAAGGGCGTAAGTGCCAAATTTCAGAAATGTGTTTCATTGGTTCAAACTGACTGTTTTGACCTAACTCATGTCTCTGTAAAAGATTATAGTCCACTTCGATTTAGAAGCAGGTCAAAATCCATCACAGTAAAACGCCGATCCTCAAAAGTACGCCAAAATCGGTGTACTTTTGAATTGCAACAAAAAATTTTGTGAATCTGGGGGAAAATCATCATTTTGAGACCTTTTCCTATCTTTCTCATTTCGAGTATCGTCGAGAGTTGGTCTGAATTGTAATCCACCTGTCAAGACGATTTTGTTTTTCGTTATTTGACGAAATAAATAGTAATGAGTGATAATAATATTTAATGGCACTAAACTCTTGATATAAGAACAGTTTGGGCATGGCTTGCAGTGGCCTTAATCCTAAATCGGTGGAATGCAAACGTAAACAGGCAGGGGCGCATGAATCATTTCTGTTGGATTTGGACGCATGACGCAACCTGATGGAACTAATGCGCTGAGAGTCCCGCGGCCAGAGCAATTCGGCTCCCCAACTGCACTGCGCATGTGTTACATCGACAGTCTCATTGGCTGCAAATGGCGCGCTTTTTTTGAAACTATCACATGTGTAAATCAATTTTTTATAATAAATCATCATTGTGGAAATAATAACAATTAATTTTCAGATCATAAAATAGTCTTTTACAGTGCAAGGTGAAATAATTATTTGATTGTACTGTTTACAAATAAATTATTGATTTTGAATTCAAAGGAAGGAATACCTTTTTTCATCAATGTCAATTTTAAACCATTCATAATACTTTTTTGTACTTCATGATTATTATATATTGTGAAAAATTTATGTCCATATTTAATCGTTTCAAATAAGCGCGCGATCAACATCCAATGAGGCCGCTGATGCGACGCATGCGCAGTGCGGTTGGGGAGCCTAATAATTGGGAGCACTGTCCGCGGCTCCCCTCATTACGAAATTGCCGAGACATTATTATTATTATTATTATTATATCATTAAGCCGTTTCCCTTTCGGGGTAGGCGTGAATTGCTCGGTTGGATAGTATCCGAGGATCTCGCAAAACCCCAAATATTTGACAAGTTTTCTTTCTTTCGTTCTCAAATACTTGAGAAAAATTATATGTTGAGTCAGTGACGTACCTATACAAAAAAAATTCCAAGTCGGATTGAACCAGAACCCTTAAATTGCATTAATTATCCCCTCACATTAAGTAAATAGTCGACTAAAAATTGAAATTTTAAGAAAAAAACACAAATTGCTAGCATTATTCGAAGAAAATATTATTAAAAATAATAAGAAAATTTTTAAATATATAAGGTTGTTAATTTCAATTAACTATTACCTTATTCAAATTGAAAAGTCGACAAACTGTTCAAAATTTCAGAAAAAATCGCAAAGTTCTAGCATTATTCATAGAGGTTATTATTGCATGTGTTAATAAATTGTTAAAAAAATTACTTTTGTCAACTTGAATTAATTGTTGCCTCACTCTAATTGAAAAGTGGGTGAAACGTATAAAATTTCAGAAAAAATGCAACCTTCTAGCATCATTCTAAGTGAATATTGTAATATTTACGAAAACTTCAATTTCAAAAAATTCACGCTATTTTTAAAGTATTTTAAAATATAAACCATATGAGGCCCCACCGAAATCGTTAATAAGTTGAGCAGAGTTGGACCATCTGAAGATATCCTGAGAGTTCTAAATTTCTATAGTTTTCTCCATAAGAGATATTCAACGGAGAAAACGAAGACTGTAATCAAACTCACGTTATTAGCCAGCCCTTTTTAAACATAAAATTCTGTTAAACTTTAATTGAAGTCAATAATATCAGGCACAAAGCTTTAGACTAAAGTTGAATTTTCCTATTTTTACATGATAATGACGGAGAAATATCAAATTGAAACCCTCAAAATTTAACATTTCAAAGCAGTATTCTGTATTTACTTGTTGTTATTGAAATTCCTACCCAACTTAAAATTTATTCTTATTAAATAAAAGTTTACATCTGTAAATTATAATATAAATTTATTTTGATTAAATTATTTTACCTATACGCCTGAAATAACAGCATTTTGTAATGCAGTGCACATGCCACTGTGGCAGCGCACACCAACATTTAAAAACAATTTTTAGAAAGGGAAATAATTATAAGCGCTTACAAATAATAAAATTCAACTCTACGAACATTCAGTAACATTATATGTCAATATCAAATTTTTTAATTTACGTCGCAACCACGTCCTGACCATCTATTCTGGAATGACCCATTAGAAATATTTTTTTCCAGTTTTGCAAAAATACATTTACAATATTTTCAACCCTTCTTCAAGAATTAATTTTTAGTTAATTGTATACATTTTATACATTTCCATTTTATACATTATACGGCAACGAAATGTCAAATTTATTAACTATTGTAAATCTGTGTTTTTCACTAATTATTTTATTCACTTTTTATCTACAGCTTATATCGTTCTAGAGTTAAAAATACTTTACAAACATTTAATTGGAATTTTCCAAATTATCAGTATCAGTTTTTATTCAAAGACCACTCCAACTTAATTATCGAGAATTATCCAAATGATTGTAAGAGAATTAACTTACAATTTCACACCTTACACGTGTCAATATTGTTCTTGGGAAAGGATGAAAAATATAATGCTTTGAACTTGAGTAATCGTAGAAGATATCCGCCTTTATCAGTCCATTAACCGATACTTTTGATGAAATTCTATCTTTAAAGTAATCAAAAAGATAAATATATCAAATTCTGATAGAAAACCATTTCAAATTAAATTGAATTCAAAATTTAAAAATATTAATTTTCAAACAAAAATGGAATTGTTAAATTTGCAGTTGAAAACATTGACTTTGAATAGAAATGCATTGTTTATGCAATACAAAATTATTTCAAAAATTAATAAATGTTAGCAAAAGATCAAATAAATAACCAAATAGCAAAAAAATATTGTTTCTTCAAAGTTCTCGATTTGCAAGATACACTTAAACACAAACAATTGTTTAAAATATTCGACAATTATGTTATTTGAAATACATTGGGTCTTTATATGGATTCGAAAACTCGTCTGTTATATAAAGGGCACTTTTTTTGCAAATCCTTGATCAAAATCAGTCAAGCGTATTGAGCGTATTAGGCGTTTGAAGCTAAAAATTAATCAATTTTACAACTTAAAAGTGGACCATTCTCTAATTGAGAGAAAGAACCTCATGAATATTAACGAAAATGGAAAAAAGTGAATTTCGTGTGCTGATTGAGTATTATTTTTTGCATAAAAACCATCACTGAAACCAAGGAAAGGCTTGATGAATACTATGGAAACTCTGCACCATCAATTTGAATGGTTACGAAGTGTTCTACTGAGTTCCGTTGTGGTAGCACCAACACAAGTGACGCCGAACGTTCAGGTCGCCCAAAAGAGGTCATCACGCCAAAAATCGTCGATAAAATCCATGAAATGATATTGAACGATAGGAGAATGAAACTGCGTGAGTTGGCTGAGGCTGTATGCATCTCAAGTGAGTGGGTACATCACATTTTACATGACTATTTGGACATGGAAAAGCTATCCGCGAGATGGGTGCCGCGATTGCTCACATTCGACCATAAGCGCAACCGTGTGCCCACTTCAAAGGAGAAGGGCAAAGGAAAAATCGCACGACTTTCTGTCGACGATATTTCAGGAGCCTTAAATGAGCCTAAAATTATGCAAGGCAATCGAAAAAGAAGAAATTTTTTTGGTAAATTTGTTTAAACAATAATTGTTTAAACCATTTTTTTAATGTTAAAATATCATATTCGGGGAGCCCTCAATGAGCCTTAACGCAGGGTAAGAAAATAAATGTTTGATTCATTTTTAATATGATTGTTTAAACAAAAATTGTTTAAACTTTTTTTTTAATTTTGATTATTATATTCTCAGAGCCCTAAATGAGCCCTAAATTATTGTATGAGATGAATTTTGTGTAAAATAATTTTTAGTACGTTTCACAGCAATGTTCGGCCAGCTTAACGTTAAGCTAGCGCAAACACTATTTTTTTTTTTTTATAATTGAGCCCTAAATTTGGGAATAGGGGCCCAAATTAGCCCTAAAGGAGCCCCAAATTATGAAATAGGTTACATCTCTATACCTCAATTGTGTTGTGCCAGCTTAACATACCTGCGCAGATGTGATAATTGGTAAGGATTCTCGGCGACTTTGTGCATTCATATCTAGCATATCTACAGTTTTGCATATAAATAATTGGAATTCGCCATTTTTGTTTGTTTCAATGAATAGAGCATGCCCGATTTACCCAAGAACAGTATTTTTTTCTCCCAAATACTCATACGTTAAAAGGTACAGATGCAAACCCGTTTTATTGAATATCTCGATCCGTCTAAAATGCAGTTGTACAGTTTCTTCATCAGGACGGCAGTATAGTAATGCTAGATAGTTGCGGTTTTTTGTTGTAGAAATTTTTAACTTTTTGTCCACTTTGCACTTAGTGAGGTAATAATTAATACAAGTTAACAAAAATAGTTGTTTAATTAATTTATTATTGTTTATAACTATCTTTTCTTAGATAAGTGCCAGAAAGTTGCGGTTTTTTCTCAAATGTTTAACTATGCTTTGCCTCTTTAGTTACGAACAAATAATAAATAGAAATTAGAGAGAATCATATTTTAAACAATCTCTTTCTTTTTTGTGAAAATATTTTTCTGAAATAAAACAGATATTTGTAAAATTAATATCTGACTTTAATTTCTACTACAAGTAATAACCACAGAGAACCGAAAGCAATTCTACTGACTGCAGTAAGTCTACCTTGTCCCGTGAGATATTACAATTAATTAATTATTTCTTTGAGGTATTTTTAATCTTTATATACGTATGTTATCGATGAGACGTGTTTTCTCTAGGGTAGGCGGGGCTGATATTAAAATATGTGCAATTCCACATTTTTCTTTTACGCTTTGCAATAAACTTCTTGTTGTAATTCAAATCAGAACTTTTACAAGTCATTTGCAGACCTAGTGCTCCCACCTACTCTTAATTATTCCATTCTTTATTTTTTTCTCTTGTGTAAGATAGCTTTTTTGCTTAAATTATTTTTTTTTTAATTGGAAAAAGAGCAAAAATAACTCACTTAAAACAATACAATACTATTTAAAAAATGATTCTTGTCGAGGTTCTCTTATTATTTGTTCATAACTAAAAAGTCAAAGCAAAACCAAAAATTTCAGAAAAAAGCAACTTTCTAGCATTACTCTAAGAAAAAATAGTTATAAGCAATAAGCAATTGTTTAAATAAGCATGTTTGTTAAGTTGCATTAATTATTAACCCACTAAGTAAAACGTGGACATAAAGTTCAAGCGTTCAGAAAAAACTGCAACTATGTCATACTTATTATCTAAGAAATGATAGTTATAAACATTATTAAATTGTTTAAGCAACTATGTTTGTTAACTTACATTATTTATTACTTCACTAAGTAAAAAGTGTGTAATAAGTTAGAAATTTAAGAAGAAACCGCAACCATCTAGCACTAATAAAGAAGAAGATAGTTATAAACAATCATTATTTGTTCAAATTATTATTTTTTCTAAATTAAATTAATGCTTAACTCGCTCCAACTAAAAAGTAGAAAATAGTTGAAAATTTCAGAAAAGATCACAACCTTCCAGCATTATTTAAATTGAATATTATCAACAATAATAATAAATTGTTCAAACAATTATGTTTGTCAAAAATTAATTAAGTGTTATTTCACTCTAAATGAAAGATGGACAAAAAGTGGAAATTTTTTGAAAAAGCCGCTATTTTCTAACTCTATTCTAAGAGAAAATTGATACAAACAATGATAAATTCTTTAAACAAGTTATGTAAACATCTAATTATCAGTATAAAGTAGTGTTTTATGTATTAAAAACAATTTGCATTTAAAGAACAAAACAAAATCATGATTAGCGCCAAAAACTCGCAAAACCCATCTTTTCACTTGTGGGTTTTTTTGGGACACTATAAAATAGACTTATATGATATTTAAAAAGTAATATATACATTTTATATGTAATATAATACATGTAATACGTAAGCATATATATGCTGAGTTTCAACTCGATTCAGCTAATATTGACGATTCAGTATAAAATTTACAAAATCGTCTTTTTTCCTTATGGGAACTACGTGCTAAACTTCATGGGGCTTGAGCGACCTGTAAATATAATTTTTTTCAAAAAAAAAAAAAAAAAAAAATGAATTCATTTTTTGACCACCCTTTATTCTCAAAATCAGTCGCGGGCGTGCTTGAGTAGAGGAAAGTCGTGTCTCCCAGAATTTGGGAAAAAAACAAAATTTAAAATGCTAAAGTTTGATTTTTTGTAACGGTGTAACCTGAAAATCGGAAAGAAAATAGAGAATGTTGGATTCTACTTTGCTAGATAAGCAGATTATAGCAATTTATATTTGTGAATTGATTTTAGGAGTTTGAATGGTATTACTTAGTTAATTAGGAAAGAAAGGGATTAATTCAATGGTTTTCACTGAATTTTATAATATTCTTCCAATATTTTTCCTAGTTAATTTACTCAGAACAAATCAAAGCGTCCACATTATTTAAGGAATCTCTTCTCTTTTACATTCTCGAGATATATGACAAATGAAAATTTATTTTTACACGAAAGGTGGCAGGAATTTTTAAAAAGATGATGCTGAATTTAGGAAAGTAATTTTTGATTGAAAAAATGTATCCAGGATAAAAAAAATGGATGTGGAATTTAGCAACCTTAAACCGATTAAAAATATAATTTTTATTTTGTTTCAAAAATATAAACTCTCTTTGGAGATATAGGGATTCTAAATAGGAATAAATATTTGAACAAAAAAAATAATTCTGTTCTGAGAAACTCAAAGTTAAAGATCGCAATATCACAGTGGTATGACAGATTTTTTCTGCTAAAATCTGAAAAAATGATAAAGTATTTTTCTTATGTAGTTATACTAATTTGAATAAAAATCAGCCATTTTTCCAACGTTCGAATTATTTTTAAATTTGAAATTATTTTTGGATTTTTTAAATGTCCAAACCCTCTAAATATATTTAGAAACTATTTTAATTTGCCCTGGAAATTAAAAAAAATACTACTACTTATTTATTTTGTATATGCTCTTACAATGAAATTAAAAAATCATTTTAAGTCGTCAAAATCTACATTTTTTGTTATCTACATTTTTTTACCTAGCCCGATTTTATCACACTTTAGAAAAAAAATCGATTCAGTTTAAAAGATATTTCGGACGAAGTTCGGAAGACATTTCAAAATAATTGATAAATTTGCTCAACTATTCTTAATTTTAAGAATATTTTTAATTCCTGCTACACTTTTAAAATTCCTAAATATCTTTAAACTCACTGAAAATTCATAAAATTTTAAAACATTTTTCAAAATTAAAAAAAGTGCATTAAAATCGTTCACATTTTTTTCAACATGTTAATGGAATCACACAAGAGTCCCAAAAACTAACATACAAAAGTCGAAAATTTTAGATTTACGGAAAAACTGTCTACGAATTTACAAGTGTTTGAATTTCAAAGTATATACCTTTTTTCTGAATAAAATTTAATTTAAAAAATGTTTATTCTCTATCTTGTCTGAAATGAAGTTAAAATATTTTCTGTAAAGGAGAATATAACTTTGGTCGATATTATAGAGTCCATTTTATTTGTGGATTTCTCTTCTCGATTTGTTACCTTATCCGATGATAATACAGATTTCTATTTTAAATTGATATTAACATCTTGCTAAATAAAACGTATTCAGAAAAAAGAATTCTTTTTCTGATCTCTGTGTAGCTCAGTGGTTAGAGCACCTGACCGGAAATCAGTTGACCTGGTATTCGAATCCCAGCAGAGTGAAAGATGATATTTTTTCTGAATAAAATTTAATTAAAAATGTTTATTCTCCATCTTGTCTGAAATTATGTTAAAATATTTTCTGTATAGGAGAATATAACATTGGTCGATATTGTAGATTTCCATTTTATGTGTGGATTTCTCTTCTCGATTCGTTACCTTCTACGATGATAATACAGATTTCTACTAACCTACTGTTGGTCAAAACTTACCTCCCTACCAAATCGTTCGTTCCCTCTTTATTAATACTTTCTAACTTTGCACGTTTATTTTTTTATTGAGCTACAGTCCACATCTTATATTTCGGTTAACTCATTGTTTCTAATTTTCTTTGAAAAACATTACTTTGCTCAATTTGAGCTCAAATTTAGCAAGCACTTACATCTGACCGTCCGCGAAGAAGGGGACCTAATGCGTCAAAGCTAAATTTTACAGCAGATTCCGCAAGCCAACATTTGAGTAGTGGGAATGCATCTACGAAAAGCACCCTCTCCACTTAACACTGCATTTTTAGGCACGATCCAGTGGAGTTCATGGACACGTCGCGTACAGCCGTAGTGGTAAGTGGTGGGGCTGGCTTCCATAGGCCTCTCGTTCGGTCTCCGCGTCCGCTTACCATGCGTATGTTTGAAGATTAATAATAAGAAAAGTAATTAACTTAAAAAATTTCCGATTATTGGAAATAAAAGAGTAACTCAGAAACTATCGCTTGGCGTAAGAAAATTAAAATCGATTCTTTCCGCTTCAGGTCCCTTTCTTCCCGGACGGTCACATATATGATCGTTAGCACCTCCTATAGGGAGAAAAATGCAGATTTAAGGAAAAGTTTTAAAGACCTAAAATTTAAAAGTAAATCGCAAACATCCAGGATTGTGTTCAGAAATTCAGGACTGATAACTGTAATTTAGGAATCGAGATCCACGATGAATATTTCGAGCCTTTTTCTTGACTGAGTCGGGACTGATTCCTAAAAATTATTTTTAATTTGTTGAAAGTGAAATTACCTGACTTTTCTAAAAGTTGATCAATATACATGTATATGAAATTTATAATTATAGACCGAGATTTTAGATTCAATATACAAATGTATAGTAAATCTATAATAAAATTACAAACATTATTAACAGTGTAGATACAGACACATACTCAGTATCCTTCTAGTTTATTACAAAGTGATTTTTCTATAATTCGAGTAAATTAACAAAAACAAAAAGGGAAAATTATTTTAGATCTTAAGATGAGAAATTCTTGCCTACATTTTAGAAGACGTAATCTAATAGTTTCTGGTGATTTAAAACTATATTTGAGTATACTTGCCATTTTACATCCAAATTTTTCTAAGCTTTTAAACTGTGACATACTTTTTATTAATTTTTACGTCGCTTAAAGACAAGAGTTTTGAAAAATATAAAAAATATGTGACACCTAAGACAGGTCTCGTTTTTGTTAGAAGCAGTAAGTAAATCCGTAACTAGACTTACCTTCACGGTAACAGCTATAGTATACAGCCTGCAAAAGCAAAAAATTCAAATTTTTCCACCAATAAGCAACACCTCACGTAATCTCTTTCTGCTTTTAGATCACCAATACGAAATTCTCAAAAATATGTTGCTTTTTCGCTTTAGATCTATGTATTACTGTTCAAAAAGTAAACAATAGTTGTAATTTTATAACTTGCTATAAATGTATACTTTTTTCCTTTTCCAATACACATGTAATAACTGACTTTATTTTAAGCTTATTTTACATTTTATAATGTATTTTGAATATATGTGTAATTGTGTACATAATATATCATCAAGGTACATAAATGTTTAAACAGCGTACAGTGAATAAAATTTATATACAATATCAAGTATTAAATAAAATGATTTTTAAAGTTTTTAAAAGGGGCCCGTTGTTCCTAAGACTGAGCATTTGAAATTTTGTTTTCAACATCAAAATTTATAACCTTCTACACATGTCTGAACTTTTATGCAAATGAACTTTACAAGACACTAAAGTACGAATTTAGGCATAAAAGAAAGGCATGAAGATATACTAGAAAATTGTGAACAAATCTGAGAAGGTTTGAAAGGAAGATGTTGGGACTTGTTCAGTAGGAAGAAAATTTGGAATGAATCCAAAGGGTCGCGTGCCTAATAAGCAGATCGAGGCTGACACCTTTTGAGGCGTCAATAAAGCAAAGTCGTTTGTAAGATTGGAGTCGGTCATCGGTCGCATTGTCGGGCTGGTGAAAAATTTCCGGTGGAATCGTAAGTAGGTGGCTTTCTTCTGTCCGAGAAAGGGCAACAAAGGGAACCGCGTTGTCTCTATTTTCGGTCCTTATACACAGCAAAGTTCTGATAACTAGAATTTAATGCGCGGGCCGAGCGAAAATTATGGGCTTGGTTGCGCGGACGGTGCAGAACGCCGGCGTTTCGAAAATTCTCGGTAAATTACAGACAGTCACACCTTTTCGCTCGGTGGAATGGCCAAGCGCGAGATTTCCTGCTCCCATGGCTCTAATTAATTTCCAGGACCGCCAACGAAGCTCCCGTCGGTCTGCTTTTCCAAATCGATAAATAGAGCCATAAAGGGCTTTTCTTTCACGGATTGTGAATGACTCCTGCGAAAGAAACGCCCATCTTTTTTACTCAATTAAATCTGACAAACGACGAATCACTTCCACCTTATTTTTTCAACATAGAAGGCCCATTAGGACCCGCCATTAGATGAGCCCACCAATAGATTTTACCTGAATCAAGTGCATTCACAAAATAGCCGGTTCGTTGATGCTGTGGGTGTGCGATGTTAAATATTCCGTCAAACTTCTTTAATCATACGCGATGGTCAAAAAACATTTTGTTTATTAATTAATTTTCTTATTGGAGTATTTAATAATAGCTTTAGTATCAGGAAAAAAAATTATTAATATAAATATTAATTTCCCTTATTAGAGGTATTACACAATACTTGTATCTTATCCATTAGAATTTAATTACATATCTTCCGCGCAACAGGAAATTTATTATCCGTTGTCCTGTAAGAATTTATATGTTTCTGCAGGTATAATGATTATGGAGTAGTGTACTGAGCACGTGGTGGGTTGCGAGACAAAATATACATCCTATTATATTATATTATAGTATATGCAATGATTAATTTCGTTAGGAAACATTTTTTAATCTGAAAGTTGCAGTTTTTGCAGCTGTATGCATACATTGTTATAGAACATAAAGAAATTACGTACTTTTGCAAATTAAATTTAAAATGAAGCGGATACTGCAACATAAGGCCCAGTAGCATGTGTTTTTTCTTTTTAACACAAATGTCACACTTGAATATATATATATATATATATATATATACCCGGATAAAAATATTTGGTCTTTATTTTGACTTGAACGTCTTCAATGCATATGTCTTCAAGACCATCATGCCTGGCTCCGTCTCACCAGCTAGACATTGGAGATATACGGACTTCTCTCGCATTTATGGCTGCAGCTGTGCCAAGGCAAGACCAGGTCGACTTGTCTTAAGACAAGAAGTGTAGGTCTTGATAAATATACCGAATTGCTCTTAAAGAAAATTATATTACCAATTTGTAATTTTTCCACCAAAAGATTACCCTTCTATCCCAAAAGACGAAGGTTAGAAAAATAGATGAATTTTCGACCAAAAATGATAACTTTTTAAGAAAATTGTTGAATTTTCAATCAAATAATTAAATTTTTAACAAAAAAAATATATATATGAATTCGGAACCAAAAATATAATAGTACATTTTTTAAATCAAAATAATTAACTCTTAAACACAAAAAATTAATTTTTAATGAAAAAAGGTGACTCTTCTAACGAAAGATGAATTATTAATGTAAAAGGACGGATTTTCTATCGAAAAAGACGAATTTTCAACAATATAATGATATTTTTCATGAAATAGCAAAATTTAGAACCAAAAATATAATATTAAACTTTTCAAATGTAAAGACATAATTTTAACCAAAATAGTATTAAATCTATAAAATCTTTACCGAAATAGTATAATTTTCAACAAAATAATTAAAGTTTCCACCAAAAGAAATTCATTTTGAACCAAAAATATAATATTAAACATTAAAATGAAAATAATTAGCTTTTAACCACAAAAATATGACTTTATCAAAGTAGTTGAATTTTCAACAAAATAGTTTAATTTTTAATCAAAAGAGATCAATTTTGAACCAAAAATATAATGTTAAACATTCAAATGAAAGTAATTAAATTTCAACCAAAAAAAATATGGCTTTTTAACTAAATAGTTGAATTTTTAACAACAAAAAAAGACGGAATTCGGAACCACAAATATAATAGTAAACTTTTAAAATAATAATAATTAACTCTTAACCACAAAAAATTTATTTTTAATAAAAAAGGATGACTCTTCTAAGGAGAGATGGATTGTGGATCTAAAAGGATGAATTTTCTATTCAGAAAGGCGAATTTTCAATAAAACAGTTGAATTTTCGACCAAAAAATATGACTTGTAAAAATAGTTGAACTTTAAAAAAAAAATTTATTTTCAATCAAAAGAGATTAATTTTGAAGCAAAATCTCTTCAAATCCAAATAATTAACTTTTTGTCAAAAAAGTAGACTTTTTATCATAATAGTTGAATTTTCAAAAAAGTAATTAAATTTTTAACAAAAAAAAAAATGAATTCGGAATCAAAAATATGATAGTAAACTTTTTAAATAAAAATAATTAACTCTTAACTATCAAAGATTAATTTTTAATAAAAAAAAAAGATGACTTTTCTAACGAAATATGAATTATTAATGTAAAAGGACGGATTTTCTATAAAAAAAAATACGAATCTTCAAAACAACAGTTGAATTTTCAACCAAAAAATATGACTTTTTGTCAAAATAGTTGAATTTTCGAAAATATAATTAAATTTTTAATTGAATAGTAAAATTATGAACCGAAAATATAATATGAAACTTTTCAAATAAAAATAATTAGTTTTAACCAAAAAATATGATTCTTTAGCAAAATAGTATAATTTTGAACCAAATAATTAAATTTTCAACCAAGAGATGAATTTTGAACCAAAAATATGACTTTTTATCAAAATAGTTAAATTTTCAACAAAACAGTTTAATTTTTAATCAAAGGAGATCAATTTTGAACCAAAAATATAATATCAAACATTCAAATGAAAGTAATTAAATTTCAACCAAAAAAAGATGACTTTTTAACAAAATAGTTGAATTTTCAACCAAATAATTAAATTTTTAACCAAAAAATTAATTCGGAACAAAAAATATATTAGTGAACTTTTAAAATTAAAGTAATTAACTCTTAACCAAAAAAACATGACTTTTTAACAAAATAGTTGAATTTCAAACAAATTAAAACAATTTTCAACCAAATAGTAAAATTTTCAACCAAAAGGAATGAATTTGGAAACAAAAATATAATAGTAGACTTTTCAAATAAGAAGAGTTATCTTTCAACTATAAAAGATGAGTTTTCAATCAAAAAAGATTAATTTTCTCTCGAAAAATAGGACGACTTTTCTATCCAAAAATACGATTTTTCAACAAAACAGTTGAATTTTCTACAAAAAAAGATAACTTTTTAGGAAAATAGTTGAATTTCCAACCAATCATATTATAGTATATACCTAACCATTTACATATTTATTTTTATGAATAGGTATAACTCTTCAGAAACTTTTTAAATAATGAAAAATTCCAAGAACTTTAATTATATTGAAGGATATTTACATGTGAAATTGAAAACGTATTTCGAAAATAGAAGGTACTTTCTTATTTTCATTTATTTATATTTTTGAAAATTCAACTATTTTGACAAAGTCATATTTTTTGGTCGAAAATTCACCTTTTTTTTTAATTTCGTCTTTTTCGATAGAAAATCCGTCCTTTTACATTAATAATTCATCTTTCGTTAGAAGAGTCACCTTTTTTTATTAAAAATTAATTTGTTGTGGTTAAGAGTTAATTACTTTTATTTAAAAAATATACTATTATATTTTTGGTTCCGAATTTATATATATATATATATATATATTTGTTTTTTTTTGTTTGTTAAAAATTTAATTATTTGGTTAAAAATTCAACTATTTTCTGAAAAAGTTATCATTTTTGGTTGAAAATTCATCTATTTTTTTAAGCTTCGTCTTTTGGGATAGAAAGGTAATCTTTTGGTAGAAAAGTCCAGGCAATGTGCATGCAAGATGCACTGAACATCTTGAACATTTAGGAGTCAGTAGGGTACTGGCAGCAGCTCAGAAGACGGTTTTATTAAACACCTGTCGCATTGCAAGAAACTTTCTGGACCATCAGGAAGCAAGCGACGAAAAACCTATAGAGTGATACATGGTAGCTCTAAGAAAGCATCCAGAGGCGACTGTTGTCACCTCCAACACTCACTGCCGCTGTGTAAGCATAGCAGCGGTAAAAGATGACCTGCAAACTGCACCATGCTATTAATTTTGTACCTAAAACGTCATCGCAAATGATTTCATACATTGTATTAATTTAACTAATTATATCCATATCTCATCAGTCACTGGACTTAGTCCGTGGCTATGATGGAAAACCGGGTTCTTTTTAGTCCGAGAACAAGTTTGGGGGAAAAAAATTATTTATATAAATCCTGATCTTTACACAGGTTTTAAAATGTATATCAAGTGTCATATAAAATTTCCGTAAGTTTCAGTAAAAATGGTAAATGACGGATCGCTTTAATAGTTCAAAAGTGTTGCAGTACACTTTATTTCTTCTTTTAATTTTTTTAAAATAAAAATTATGATTAAAAAAAAAATGAATAGAACTCAAGCAAAAACGAACACAAAATACTGAAGGAAAGATATCTTTAAAACGAAAACTCTCTTAAAATATTTCTGTACTCGACTGTACAGAAAATTGTATAGGCTTCGAAATCTAGGTAGAAAAAATGAGAAGGAGTAGATAACCCTTTTCCCTCGTCGCAGGCAAAAAATGGAGGCACTAGCTGACCGTCATTATTAACCACGAGCAAGTGCAAGAGTTCGTAGTTTTCGAAGAAATTTGCATAGGTTCATTAAAGTTTATTTTTCAATGATAAAAAATTATGGGAAAACATTGAAACTGTGCAGTTATCTTGTACACATGTGAAGCAAGCGTCTTACGAAGTACCTGTCCTCAGGAACCAAATTATGTGTACCAGATTTAGGGCTAAAGATGGATGAAAAAAATTTACCAAGGTGATAATTAATTTATCGAAAATTTCTTTACATGAGGTGGTAGGTAACCTGGAAAAATGCTTATAGACATAATTTAGGTTCACTGGCATAAAAAATAATTATTAAATGAGGCGAGAATAGTTTTGGCAAACGTCGATCTTTTACCTCCTTTTTTAGATAAAGGGTTAACCATGCAAAAAAGTCAAAATGACCTGGCTGGAAATTACTGAAATTTTTTTGGTTGTTCAGTATACCATCTAGAAGTTACAAACAAAAATTCAGCTCATTTAGAAATAATTGGAAGTTAGGGACATATATTTTCCTCATTGACTGGCCTGTAATTGCCGTGAGATCGTCACTGCAGGAGCCTCCAAGAAATGGCATTAAGAAAATCAATTTTTCCCTTAGGGCTGATTATGCTAAGTCTTTCAAACAAGGATTCAACTTTGGTGGCTGAGCTAAGTCAAGATATGAACAGGTGACTATTAGGATACAAAAACAATAAAAAATAAACATGCTGGAATTTTTACAGGTGGGCAATTTGCTGAATACTACAGGGAGGTAAAATGGAATGAGGGAGGGTATGAGCAAGTCAAGATGCATGGTACTTTACGAAATAGTTAGAGTTTATTTAGAGGCTGAGGTAAGCAGAGAATTACTCACGAGAGGAAAAAAATTAAGATGTTTAGGGAGAAAGGTTAGCGGCATCGGCGCCAAAACGGACCTTGGTGACGATAGTGAAATCGTGGGAAAGCCCGAAGGAAAAATTAGAAAATCTAGCGTTTAGAATAACGGTATCGGAATTTCACGTTAATTTGAACACAGCAAAACTAAGGTTTGAAATAACGTTAGCAGAATTTACGTTAATTTGACGACAGCAAAAGTGAAGTTTAAAATAATGGTAGCAGAATTTACATTAATTTTACGACAGCGAAAGTAAGGTCCTGAAAGAATTTAAGCTTCGATAATAAGGAATTTTGATTGTAGAGAGCGGCTCCTTATTTCCTCGACTGTTCGGGACGGTAGGATCCCTCGGATCTCCATTGCGCATAGCAGTTCGGACAGGCTTAGATAGTCGCTTCAGGCTTACCGCATCGGTAACAGTAAGTATAGAGAGGTGTGTGTGGGCATTGGCTATGGGTGTGCTGCCTGGAGCCACAAATCCAGCATTTTGTTGCAGTCTTTTGGAGCGGTGGAGCTACCTGTTGTCTCGTCTTTGGCAAAGATAAGGCTGCATACTCAAAGAGGTCACCCGTTACCGCAGAGTCAGTATGTAAGAAACCCCACCCAGGTGCCATTCAGCTTTCGGCACGGTTGTTACGCTTCCGCTTAGGGTTTATTTCTTCGGGACCATCCCTAGACACGTGTCGGCGACTGCTTATTAATTATTGTAACCATATCACAGTCATGAGACGTGGCCATAGGTGTAACTTACTGCTGTTTTACTGGGAGCCGGTATCATTTTCATAGATGGTAGTTGCTCCCAGTGGGACCCTGCGGTGGTTGTTTAACCCTTTGTAAATTATATATATAATTAAAAACTAAACGTTAACAACCACCGCAGGGTCCTACTGGGAGCAACTGTCATCTAAAAAATGACATCGGCTGCGCTACTAAACAGGACATCAGGGCTAGTACGTACTACCAGTCGAGTAGTGGGGGTCACTGAACGCCGTTTAGTAGGGCCGACTAAACGACCGTTTCGTCGATTTCACTGAATGTTTGGTCCGTCCATATATTACTGAATGGCGTAGTAGCTATGACTAATGATTTGGTAATATTCACTAAACCCTTCTCTCAGTGTAGTTACATAAATAAAGACAAAAGTCAACGACAACTTCCAGACTAGTGTATAATTTTATTAATGTTGCAAAAGTTGCTCCTCAAACAAACATTGTAATAAAGTAACATTTCGGAATTATACTTACTAATTCCTTCATCATACTAAAAAATTGAATACATTACGAAGACTGAGAAAGCTAACAAAATGCCATTAATAAAATGCACAGTTTTTTTAAATTTAAAAATTGTGTGAGTGCTCGTATAAAAAAAAGGATACGTCATTAAAGAAACAAAAATCAGTAATAATCCATTTGGATAGAGTTATAAGAAGTTAAGTAGAAGAATGATTAAGATTTTTTTTTATGTGAAACAGGAGATCCAGCTCCGGCTCCATTTCTGATTACACAAGCATTTAGGCTACAACAGGGCATTGAAATTGCATGTACGTGAACAGCTAGGTGCAAGTGTGTGTATTCAACCCCAGTAAGCAATAATACAATAATTTCTCCTAGGAGCGACAACTTCACCTAAATTCGATCATTCAAAAGAAACAAATGCGATTACGAATGTGAGTCTGTTTAAATCGCATTTGATCAAACTGTAAAATAACATTGCAAAAAATTACTTCTTTTACTTAAACGTGTTTGCGATGAAATATTGTTTTACCGAAATTCGATACGTGCAAACAAATAGAAATGAAGAAATGAAGAATTTTTAAAGTTCATCTAGATTCGGTGAGCTTAGCACAAGTAATTTCCGTGAGGCTAGATGCTTCGTATATTATTACAAATAATAATCAGTGACCGGCCAGATTATAATATTTGATTTATTTGGAAATCCATAAAATCTTTTGAATTTTCTGAAATCTCCTAAAAACATGGAATTCATTTTAACTATTCCCAACTTCATCAACTTTGGTTGATGAGGAATTCTGTAGAAGTCTTTGAATTCACTTGAAATCATTTGAATTCTTTGAACGTTTTTTTAATTGTCTTGAAATGTTTAGAACATACATTAAATTATTTTGAATTCCTTCAAGTAATTTGAATTCTGCAGAATTTTGTCAATTTCGTAGAATTCATTCGTAATCTTTTGAATTCCTTAAAATATTTTTGAATTATCTTCAAATAATAAGAATTTAAGACGTTCTGGCTGGACAGTTGCCGGCTTGCATGCTGCAAGCCCGAACGGTGGCACCAGGGGGGGCCCCGACGATCCCCGGGCAGCGACCAACGACGATGTATGTTTCGTAATTTCTCCATGATTTATGGGTTTTTGGTGGCTCTCTTAGTCTCTTTCTGCTTCGTTCACTGCCTGTCGGGCATGGGAAACCCTTGTCAATAGCAGTGCTACCGCCAATGTATATCAAAGTCATCAGGGCCGCATTTAGGGTTATGGGGGCCCTAGGGCCGGTTAAAATGTGGGGGCCTTTTGCAATTCCTTGCTGGCTTCTAAACAAAATAAAAAAAAGGTCATTGAAGTAGGAGCCGATGCAGAAGTGTGCGCATGTCGCAGCGATTTCGATTTACCGGCTAGTTACATTTGTGGGGGCACTGGGGCCATGGCCCCGTACTAAATGCGGCCCTGAAAGTCATGAAAGAAAAGCTCAAATCCTACCGCGACGTCACGCGAGAACATGAGAAGTTGTAGGCTCCGGAAGCAACAATTATGGTTCTTCAAAGCAACCAATCCTGACGAAACCGGAACGTGTGCGTCATCCACTGTTGCTCCTTCTGTCCTAGAAGGTAAGCAAGAGTGAAAAATTTACGCGGGATGACATCGTACAACACTGTTCCTTGGAGTCGGGTCTCTAATCGTGGATAACCTTACGCGGCAAACGGGACAGTTGGAGGTGAAGCTTTCACCTCTGGATACTATTTTAGAGCTACCAATCAATTGTAGAATATTATAAGGAACAGTGTTGATGGATCAGATGAAGTGATCACAGTAGAACAGCCTTTTGCATCCAGTTCGCTATGGACTTTTAACATTTTTTTAATTCTCTTGAAATGTTTAGAACATACGTTAAATTATTTTGAATTCCTTCAAGTCATTTGAATTCTGCAGAATGTTGTCGATTTCTTCGAATTCATTTGTAATCTTTTGAATTCCTTAAAATATTTTTGAATCATATTTGAATAATAAGGATTCAAGGATACAAATCAGAATATAAATCAGGACTTGAGAATCAAACCAATATTAAAAAATATTGATATTTGACCAGTAGACAAAGGAAGAATTAACATCCAATTATTAATGGCATTTATTTGGTCACATCCATAGCACATAAAAATATAATCAGGATAAAACCTATTTTATTTTGAATTCCCTGAATTCTTTTCAAAAAATGGAATTATTTGCAACTATAATTAAAAACTAAAGGTTAACAACCACCGCAGGGTCCCACTGGGAGTAAGTGTCATCTAAAAAATGACATCGGCCATTATTGATGAGACTAGTTGAAGTTCTTTCCGATCCGGATTTTTCACCATTCCAAATTTGCCGCATCTACGATGATAGAGAAGGAAGGATCTGCATTGAAGTTTATCTCCTTAAAGAATATTTTAAATTCTGTATTTCGCCAAGTCATATACCTGCTGGTTTCTTGGAATTGGATTATTTCAAAAATGATTAAGAAACAAGAAGATTTTGAAATCTGAAAAAGGAAAAATCAAAGTAAATTTTCCTACTGAAAAAAAAAAGAAAAGACTTTTCTATTTAACTGAACTCGTTCATTGAAGCCAGGGGTGGATCGAGTACTTTTTGGCCCACTGATGCGTGTGAATGTTGAAAGTGAAAAGTTTTTCTTTATCACAAGCCGAAATTCTCTATCAGGGTTTTGGGGTGGTTTTTCTCCCGTTAGAAGAGGGTGTTGAAAAATTGCACCAGAATTATTTATGATTGAAAGAGACCACCAGGAATTTCTCTAACAATCATTGGTTGTCCTCATATAATTGAATCATAGGGGTTCTGTTGATTCGGGTGCAGTGGCTAGAACTTCTTTGATAACATAAACACTTCCGATTTCTCAAAATTCCCTAAGAAGTGAAATTAGTTCATCTATAAATTTAAATCTCGGAGATTCTTCCCTTTTGACAAGATACGAAACGCCTGTTTACCTTCCACCTTCCATATCAGAAAATGCAATTGCTTTGACCGGAACTCATGATTTTAATAAAATCTTAAAAATAGTTTAAGGATGATTCCCTCTTTTGATGGAAAAAATATGTCTACCTTTATGTTTGATGATCATTGTAGAGCCGCACTTTCATTAATTGACCCTTCTGACATGTCCTATTTAACCATGCTAATTAAAACGAAAATAACTGTAGAAGCGAGAAAACATATCCAGGATAGAAAAGGGATCACTCTTGATGAAATTTTAATTTTAATTTTAAGAACTGCAAGATTTAGCTAACGTCAAAATTAACTCGGGTGAAACTGTTCCAGAATATGGAGCACGAGTAAATCTGACTCAGAATAGATTAGCTTCTCAAGTTTTGGGAGATACTCCAGGGAAAGAGGGTATTGGAATGTGTAAAGCTTACAAAACCACAGCAATCGAAAATTTCTTACGCGGTTTAGATTGCAATATTTAATCCCACATAAAAGATAAAGAAATAAATACACTAGACAAAGCCATTGCACTTGCGAATCAGGAGGATCTTAAGTTTGAGAGTTGGAAGAGAGTACATATGCAAATGTCAGCACCCGACGCTGCTTCGAGTCCTAGTGTAGGACAAAATCCGAAACAGCTATTTAATTCGAATAAAAGAATAGCACATTTTCGAACTGAAAATAAATTCGAAGATAAAAATGATTGGATTAGCAAAATAGAATGTTATTATTATAAAAGGTTATGACATTTTAAAAGAGATTGCCCAGAATCATACGCTTAAGGATTGTCGAGTCTATGAAAAACACTATTTAGAGCATGAACATTTAAGAGAAAAATTTCGAGGTCAAAAGTCTAAGAATGAATTATTTCAGAAAAAACCGGAATCTGTTGGAACAGATTCACATAAAAGAGTTATTCTTAGACTGAGGGAATTATGGGAGGATGGACCAGCCCCTACAGTGAAGCTGGAAAATTTAGCTTTCTTTTTTGGAAAATGTGTTTTCATGATTACCACTGGAGCCAGTGTCAGCTGAATTGAAGGAAATAGATTGAAACCTTTTGTAAATGTAAATTTGGAAACGAATTTTCAATTTAATAGGAATTGGCTCAAACATGATTCCTACTCTTGGAGAAGTTGAACTAATGATAGGAGGACATGAAACTACGTTCTAGATAATTCCACAAAATTTCCCCATACATCAGGATGGAATTATCGGAATGACCTTTTTGACGCAACATAGAGCAGTTATAAACTTTTCGAATTATCAACTTTCAATAGGTGAGGATCGTTTCCCTTTGCTTTCTCATGTTACTGTGCAAATACCTGCCAGGACGAAAAAGTTATTCCATTTGCCTATAATTGAAACTCAACTTAGTGAGGGATATGTTAGGAAAATTCCGTGTGGACCTGGAATTTTTGCTGGAGAAGCTTTAGTTCTTAATAAAAATGGAAAAGCGAATCTTTTTATTATAAATTCTACCCCGAAGAAGGTCAGTCTAACTATTCCCCCTGTGACACTTGAAGAATATGACGCTATAGCACCTTTGAATCGTTCAAATGGGAATTCATTTTCGACCGAAAACCAGAAAAATTTATCATCACGATTTGCGAAAATTTTGAAGGTTCTGGATTTATCAGACTTGAATGATGAAGAACAGGGAAGTCTTCTTCCAATTCTTTCAGAGTACTCCCCGCAGTTTTTTCTAGACGGTGACCAATTAGGCTTTACAAATGTTTTATCACATAAAATAATTACTACAGATGAAGCCCCAGTAAATACCAAACAATATCGTTACCCTCCCGTTCACAAGAATGAAATACGAGAACAAACTAATAAATTATTGAATTCAGGAATAGTAAGACCCTCAGTTTCTCCCTACAATTCTCCTTTGTGGATTGTACCCAAGAAATCTGATTCCGAAGGAAACAAAAAGTGGAATTGAGCTACCATTTTTTCTTCACTTACTTTTTTAACGTCAAAGCCAGAGGACTTGAATTTTCTCGCCGATAGTAGTCACAATAGACGTTGTAACAATGGCAGAAACAAGTAAATATCAAAGAAACATTCACATGGCATATAAGGTAAATGCACTAGTAATCGTCACCTTAAGCCCAATTGGAAATTGAAAATGCTTATAATTGTATTTAAAACACAATTCTTATTTTCACAAAGGGCTTAACCGATTGAAGCAGATACAGAAAAACTCAATTTTAATCATTGCACATGATATTTGATTGGAATCAATTTTTATTCACGATTAAAATTCAAATTATGCAAATGCTTTAGTAATCATCAGGCATGTAACCAAGTATTAACACAAGAAAAGTATACTAATTTGATAAACAGATATTTAAACTTACCTAAAATCACATTTTTATCATACGCGACAAGAGCTAGTCTTGCTATACAAAAACTATTGAGCCATCTGACGATAACTAATGGAGTGACGATTACCGGTGCATTTATCTTATTCACAGCTAAAAATGCTTACAATATCAATATACATTTAACATACATTTGTGTATTAAAAACCTAACCCCCAAGCACCTGTAGTCACGTTAAAATTCTAAAATTCCCAGCGAACTTTAGAAACAATTCCACCCATACGTTGCACTTTAATTATAAGTAAGAATTTAGTCCACGAATTTAAGGTTATTACTTTATTTCGTAATATTTGACAAGATTTGAAGGCAGAAAAGAACTTGGTGTTTTCACTCACTCTGTTTTACCGAATTTAATATACATGTATATTAATTTTACAACATGGTGGTATATTAAAATTAATCAGACATTCTACGATTTTTTTCTTGAAGAGTAACAACGCCTCAAAGCCAGGTGTCAGGACTTTTGAATCCGACTTTAGTATGTCTCATGGGTTCAAAATACATAATAATGTGGATGGTCATTAACTGACCCATCTTCTGTACATGGATAACCTGAAGCAATACGCTAGTTCAAACCAGAAACTGCAGCAAGTGATCCATGTCACTTTTTCCAATTCTTCCAAGCAGTTTTTCAATAGAGTCCGGACTACTTAGATAAATGCAGAACAGTGCATTTAATCAGAAGAGAATCAGGGACCGCACAGCTAGGGAACGAGAATGACATCGAAGCAATAGTTGATGGCGAGTCATATAAATATATGTGCATTCTTGAGTCTAAGGGTATTTAGCACGCGATAGTTAAGAAAAGCCTCAGAACTGTCTTCACTACTAGACTCAGATCGATTATAAAGAGTTCTCTCAACTCGGCCAACAAAAGCAGAACTATCAACAACTATGACATCCCTGTCCTCCCGTACTCTTTTGGTCTCTCTAATGGTCGAACACCGACCTTAAAAAGATAAACAGAACCATCCGCCTTGAAATTACCAATCATCGAATGCACCACAGACATTCGGCGATGAAAAGGTAGTCTACCACAACATAAAGGTGGTAGAAGCGTTATAGAATATACATGTCAAGCAATTGTATAAGTTAAAAGTTCTAGAGTTGCGAGATTATTTTAACAGCACGCGAGATGTTGTGCTTTACATTACAACAGCGAGAACAGTCCAAGATCCCACTGCGTTTTTTGGCAGGTGATAAGCCAGCATGATAAAAGTTACTGGAGATGGTACCTTAGGCATAGACGATGAAGGAACGCCCATTGTGCCAGCGCCAAGTCGGTCAAACGTGCGATTAAAATGGATTCTTAGCGATAGATTTGATAGTTTTTCACCTGTCATTAACCAGCACAATGGAATCTACACCATATTGTAGGGGGCAATTAGTGCTTGCAGAAAATGTACTTGTACCACCCTCCACACTGTCAAGAACCCCCGGCACAATGGCCTAAAGGGGGTAATTGAAATTAACTAAGTGTGTATGTCGACCAGCACAATAAGAAAAATGTAAATTAAAGCTGTAAGCCCCCTGTAGAGGAAAAACTTGTTGTGCTAGGGCTGAAGTGTACAGAAATAAGCGGCACGGGCATTTCTGGACGAAATTTATTTTCTTCGGCTGCAATATTTCAGAAGGAACGGTAAGTCTTCATCTTCGTTGGGGGTGTAGGCTGCTGCGTGCGTGCGGTGCGGCGGGGAAGGTTTCTGAGGGTTTCGGTTTACCACTTTACGATGTTTACTTACGCTATTTAGTTACGGTGTTTAGTCTAGTCTTGATTAGGTCGCTGCCCACTTCGCGTAAAAGTGAAGTGTTATGTTTGCGAGCGTTTCAAACAAATTATGTCAAAAAAGTTCTTTAGAACGAACATTTTTTTCAATTAATTTTTGAACGAAAACATTTTTCGAATAACATTGTTGAATAAAAAAAATTTTCGAATACAATTTTTGAAAAAAGTTGAAAAAAAAACAAATTGTTGGATTTTTTTTTTAGAAAAATGAAAAAAACAAAAAAAATTTCATTGGAAAAAATTAAAAAACAAAAATTTCTGAACAATAGTATCTTACGCCAAGCCCAACTTCCCTCCTCAAACTTAACAAAACAAGAAAAAGCATCAATTAAAGAACTCAACCAGAATGAAGATATCATAATATTACCCGCAGACAAAGGCAAAAATTTAACAACTTATTAAAACTTAAACTACCTTGTTAAAAATGAATTCTTTTGTTCAAGATTCATCTCTTCGGTTGAAAAGTTAAATTTTTTCTCTTGAAATCGTTTTTTTTTTGGTCGCAAATTAATTTTTTAACTAAAAATTTAAGTATTCCATTTTTGTTTGAAAATTTATCTTTCCTATTTTACAAATTTAACTATTTGCGTAAAAATTCATTTTTTTGGTTAAGAATTGAACAATTTTGTTGGATATTTTTTAACTAGAAAATTCATGTAATTTCTCGCTAATTGATCTTTTCATTTGTAGAAATTATTCTCATTAGTTAAAAAATATACTTTATAATTAAAATTCAACTCTTTGGATAAATACTGAAATCTTTTCTCGAAATTTTTTTTTTTTTTTTGAAAATTCATAATTTTACTTAAAAATTGATCTCTTTAGTTGAAAATTCAATTAATTTTCTAGGTTCAAAGTAAATTTTTTTTAGTGAAAAGTCCACCATTAGATTTTGGCTTCGAAATTCATCTCTTTTGGATAAAAATTTTACTATTTGGTACAAAATTTAACTGTTTTGTAGAAAAAGCTACTATTTTGTTGAAAATTAATTTTTTTTACAGAAAATTTTACTATTTATTAAAATTTTTGGTTTGAGTGTTATCTTTTTAATTTAAAATTTAATTATTCGGTTAGAAATGTATCATTTTTAGTTGAAAATTCAAGAACTTGATTGCAAATTCATGTATTTTGTTCATAATTCATCTTTTTTGTGGAAAATTAATCTTCTTGGTAAAAAAATCAACTAATTAAAAAAGCAATTTCTTAAATTTTTCAGTTAAAAAAAATTATGAAAAATTCAAATCACTTTCAAAGATAATAAGTAGTTTTGAAAAAATTTCAAAAAATGATTTTGAAAAAGAATGTAGAAGATTTTGAAAAATTAATTTTAAGATTAAATTGAAAATTATTTCAAAATATTTCGAAAATTGAATACGGAAGATTTTAAGGCAATTTTTTGTATTTTGCAGAATTTTGAAGAAATTTAGGGAAAATCTAAGACATTCTAAACTATGCTTAGAAATTTTGAAAAATTTCCAAAATAATTTCAAGAAATATAAAACAAAATGTAAATTTTTCCAGACTTCAAAAAAAGGAGCTTTTTATGCGTTTTGAAAGCTTTCAAGACATTAAGAAAATTAAGATAATGAAGAAAAAATCAAGAATTTTGGAAATTAAACAAAAAAGGTTTTTTAAACTTTTGAACGGTTCCAAGAGAATACGAAAATCTTCTTAAATTACCTGGGAAGATTTAATTAATATTTTATTTGGTAAATTAATTTTAAGAGAACATTTAAAAAGATTTCATAAAATTTCGAAAACTGACGAATAATCTGGAAGATTTCTTGGTGAATTGTTTTTATTTTGCCGAATTTTAAATGATTTCCTAAAATTTCGAAAAAGAAAGAAGATTTTTCGCACGATTACCAAATTTAAAAAAAAATTGAGTTTATTCAAGAAATATAAAGAAGTTTTGAAAAGGTCCAAAAATAATTAAGAAAAGATTTCGAAAAATTAAAGATGAAATGTAGATTATGAAAATTTCGAAAAAAGTAGTGTTTTAAGAAATTTGAAAGGTTTCAAGAGAATAACCAAGTTATTTTAAGATTCCTGGCAAAATTTAAGTGATTTTTTATTTTGATAAATTAATTTTAAGATAAAATTGAACAAGATTTCGAAACATTTCAAAAGATTTCCCAAATTGCCAAAAAAGAATCTGGGAGCTCTTGCAGTAATTTTTTTTAATTTAATGAAAAATTCGAATCAGTTCAAAAGATACTTAAAAATGTTGAAAAATTTTCAAGAATCATTTAAAAGCAGAAACGATTTCAAGAAATGTAAAAACAGAATGTGGCTTTTTGAAGATTTCGAAGAAAAAGCTTTTGAAG